>CAEFZX010016523.1:0-37850 GCA_903066825.1 Alfaro cultratus | reverse complement strand
TCTATCTATCTATCTATCTATCTATCTATCTATCTATCTATCTATCTATCTATCTATCTATCTATCTATCTATCCACTGTTGAGTCAGAATCATTGTATTTATGTTCATAATGTATATACTGCTGGACATTTGTGATAGTGACTGTTTGTACAAAACAAGCAAACAAACAAACAAACAAACAAAAACGAAATCAAGCATAAGATTAAAACAGTCAGTAGTATTTTAAAGAGCGACATGTCTTCTGTTGAGTAGCCTCAACTGTTAGTAACTAAAGATATTTAGGAGTCTGTACATGACATGGTTTTGTGTAGCATATACTGGCACAATAATAATCTGTCAGTGAAAAAAAAACAAACAACAAATCTGTATTTTATTAAAGCTGTAGGCTTCTAAAGGTTTTAAAGCCGATAAATTGATGATACATGTGGTACAAGACGTTTTAAATGTTGTAGATCTAGGGCCTTCTGTTTATCAATTCTGATTGATTTCAGTCAGATTTTTTTTCATAGCCCCTATATACTATACTCTTGTGAAAATGACAGTATTTGTTGTATCGTGACTGAAACATAATAAAACATGTCGGTGTGAGGCTTGCTTAATCCGTTGCGGTTAAAAGATTTTGCCTTTTTTTTTTGGTTAAAATCCAACAGTTATTGTTCTTTCTTTTTATTTTAATTCATCATTTTTTGCGCTTTTACTAAATTCTTAAGAGCGCTCGTTTACGAAAACAACCAAACACTTGATATCTGAATGATGAATTAAAACGATCCTGCTTAGTTTTAAGGCTTTTCTCACACATGTTCTTTTCTTTTCTCGCATAGACTGAGCCTTTTTTACTATTTTTTTTAAAACAGGTATTTGTTGCTTGATCTTCCATAATTTTTCCAACTATTACCACAACATTAGAATGAATATGAAAACAAAGAAATGAAAGGAAAAAAAAAAAAAAAAGCTAAACTACAAACGAGGAAAATCAGTAAATGAGGGAATTTCTAGACATACAACTCTACTGGAACTAAAAAAAAATAACTCTACAAAAGATATAAGTTAAATATGTCTATATTTTTAGCGCCATCCATTTTCTTCCTGTTTTACTGTTACTTTTAAAGAGAGAAAACCCCACAGAACGATGCTGCCACCACAACGTTTCACCGTGTGACGTTATGACAGCGCTATGGAGTCCTTTTAGTTCCTGGGCAAGAATTAGAAAACAATAAAAACTAAACAAAAGCAAAAGAAGTACAAAAGACAGACCAAGAAATATTCAGCCACAAAGTAGGTGATTCCATAAACATGTTGCGCTGAATCTTACTTTTAAATGACTTCCTTATGGTCCAACTTATGTTCAGGCATGTTATGTTGCCTAATTTGATTAATTTGAAAAGAAATTGAGCACTGATGTCCAGTCAGTGTAATAAAATGTACAAATGCACTTATTCATAGATGAAAAGTGAAGCGCAATACGCTCAACGTTCAGTTAATTAGCATTCAGTAAGAGTAAATGCTCCCAGCTGTCAATAAGAGGTGTGGCATTTAGCTTCTCGCAGAGCTCACTCTGTCATCCAAAGGCCTTCCCAGCCATAGGCAGCAGATGGCGATAACTGGATGCTGATCCTTTTAAACCAAACCGTGTCTTCAGTTTGTTGGTCCGGAGACCATTCCAGAGGTACGCCAATTTTATTTTATCTTTTTAGCCCCTTAATTAAAATTTTATTCAGGGATATGTTCAATTTTCTTGCTCTGCCTCCGAACATTTAGCTTTCTCCTCTGGATGCAGCTACACATGGATAGTGATCTACACCAGATGGCGATCCTTTACTATTTATGTCAGTCAAATGGATTCACGCTGGGCGGAACGCTCAAATGTTTTCAGACTCGGTCCAGAAGTTGATGAACTCTACCAACACGCGTGTAAACATAGAACACAGTTATGAAAAATACATGGGAAAAAAAACAACAAAAAAAACCCAACAAAAAAACAACAACAATATTTTATTGTTATTCTTTAGAGTAATATTACAGAAGTCTTTTATGTTTTTAGAGTGAATTTATTTATTTTTATTCTAATTTCTAATTGAGCATTGGTTTGTGTCTCATATGTTGTTTAATGCAAGTCTGGCAGTTTCCTTAAACGCATTTCATTCTCCTTCATTGGTTTTAAATATGTTTCTACAGTTACTGTGATCGTTTCTGACACTTTCACTCAGCTGCTGATGATACATTGCTGCTTCTTAGTATGATTTTTGATGTATTTCAGCCTAATTTGCTTGTTTTAGCATACCATCAGTTTTGATGTCTTTTTTTTCTTTTTTTTTTACATCCATTGCTACAGTCCTTTTGTAGGTGATTGTTTGGATTTATTGTGAATCTCTTAGTTATGGTCTTGCGCATTTTTAATAAGGTCAATTTAAACATGAATTGCACTTTAAGCAAAGCCCATATTTCAATCTACTGAACTATATGTGATTCTAATTTAGTTGGTGTCAGTTGAAGGAGTAATCTAAGATACGGATAGAAGTTGTAATCTTTTTCTCAACCAAAGAGGGCGCCACAGTCCTTTTCACTATTATCATTTACTGTACCGTTAACTCAGCAGGTGAAAGTATCTACCAAATTGAAAAATAGTGGTAAAAATACCTTTATATTTATTCATTAAGCTGAGAAAATAATAATAAAAAATGGATAGGATGAATAATGTTGCATGTGATGTATACTCAGATTTAGGATTGACTTCAAACTTGACTTGAGTGTTTCTCTCCAATTTCAAACACAAAAATAGTTGTACAGCACTCTGTGGGTCTGTGGTATTATGAATTCAGCTATATGGACAATCTTGAATTTCTGAACTTACAAAGTCCAACTTTGATAATACAGAGAAAACACAGAATGTATGAGCCAAGTGAGATAACCTGTGAAGCTCTAAGGGACACTTGGTTTTGTTTCAGTAGGTTACTAACAGGGCCAAAAGAAAATCTGCTGCTATACACAACTGGTTGATTTCTCAAGTTGCACTTTTTGGTTAGTGTACACATTTGTTTTGCAGCTACGTATATATGAACTAGTAAACAGAGGATGTGTTGACATGTTAATATGTTAGGGTTTTTGTTTCCAACTATGACTCAACTGTTAACTACATAAAAACAGCCTTGCTTAGGACTTTGATAGTAGTGCATCAGTTTGGTTAACTGGGATTTATGCTTCTACTGGGCAGAATAATGTACTACTTAACACAAAAGTGTGACCATGAGTGATTTGAACTGGTGCAGCAAAAAATATTAAACTAGTGTAAGCAAACATATCCAGCTGCAGTGGACATTTTGCTGACAAAAAGTAAGCAAATGCCATACCGTAAAAGTGTTGATGTGTTTATTTACTGTTGCTGCTGCAAGACAACAGAAAAACACAAAAAAGGTTTTGTCGATTTAATTAGCTAAAGATTATTCTTTTGTTATTTGTGGAATTTGGCCAGAAACGGAACATTTCACCCCACCGTTTGTAGTCTGACTTTAATGTTGCTTTAAACAAATAAAAATGAGAAGAAAACGCAAACTGGGCACCGAATCAAGCATCACTCCAGTCTTTTCTGCTAAAATCGTCCCTGTGAGTCAGAGTCTATTAAAAAACAGAGATATAAAAGCTGGTTATGTAACCCAGGACCTATAGAAGTCTTTATCGAGCAAAACAGAAGGAAAAACACAGATTTCTATTAAGAAATTTGTTCTCAAAGCAACTTCTGTGCTTCAAACAATAAAATCAGAGCACTTCATGAGTGACGCGTTCACATCAGCTGGCTGAGAGGCGCTTGATTTTTTTTTTTTCTTTTCTTTTTTTCGTCAGCATCTATGAAGCGCTAATGATCAGCGAGCGTCTGACCGATGGATGAACATGTGACCGTCGTGTGGACCCGCAGTCACCGCGACACCTGACAGGATTTCACACAGCGGAAGGTCTCTGCTCCCGCTCCTTCTCTTTGGAGCCAGATCACTGCCGAGTGAGGAAGAGGAGGAGGATGGACACCACGGAACAGGGAGCTCAGGTAGAGCCACTGCTGCTTTCGGTAAAGCGAACTGATTTTCTACATAGGACAACTTAAGCTGTCTACTTGTAGCGCCTGTTGACTCTGTTAATATGTAAAAAAAATCGTAATCCAATACTAAATGCCAGAATAATGACAGTTTGCTGTCACCATTTTGCAGAAGTTGAGATACATTTCCTTATTTAGTAGTGTTTGTTTTATGGCTTTGGTCAGACATTTCATCCCACAAGTTTTTCACAGTGAATTTTGTTCCAGAACTATAGCTAAGTTATATCTGCATGTCTTTTTGCTTCATTGAAAGACTAATTTCTGTACAAGCTTTAACTTTATGGCATTATATGTTGTTTCAATATTTCCACATAGTCTGCTTTTTTCATGATGCCTTCTCTTTTGTTAAACGCTGAAGTCCCTCACATGCAACATAATGCAGCCACCCCCATACATAACAGCTGGGACTGTCTTCTAAGGCTTGCAAACTATTTCCTTTGTCCTCTAAATGTAGTGATGGTCACTGTGGACAAGGACTTGGATTGGGATGTGTTCGCTAGCTTCTTATGTTAGTTTTGGAGTAATTGCTTCTGGATTGTTGAGTAGCCTTTTAGCCCATGTTGGTAACTCGTTTCAGTATGGGTGAATGATTGTTGCAGCTCTAGTTGGAAATTATACCAAAGGATGGATCAGAATTGTGGAGGTTCAAAATTCTCTCTTTTTGGTTAATTTCTTTTAATTTTCCCCTGAGGTCACATAAAGAAGCCAAGTTATTTATGTGTGCTGTAGAAAAATATTCACTTATGTTCTTCAATGTACCTCAAATTTTCCTCAAATGAACCTACCTGGAATCTTCAGGCTGAAGCCTGTACAATGGATAACATCATCATCTGGGCTTCCTCAAGTTGTTTAAAGGAATAGTAAACTCTGTGTATGTGAAGTTGTGATTTTAAAGAAAGTACAGTTGCTTGCTCATAATTCTGTCATTCAGGAAATGGAAATTTATTTAGACAGTAAATAAAAAAAAATATATATATGAAAAGTTTGTTTTAGCAGCCTGAATTTATGTCAACATCTAGTTTAATTATTCATATTATTTTTTCCCCCTTAAACACAACTCAGAACTTGTATTAGTTGTCTTTTATAACTTTGTAGTCTCCTGGATCAGATGTCCTGGGTTAGACTGAAGTGAACTTGGACACCATGCAAATATGCTGGGTCATAAGTCATGCTTATGCAAAACTGATCTATACCATCCTACACAGACTTTAAATTGACCATTAAGCTTTATTTTTGTTGAATTAAATAGATCTATTCCAGATAAAAGCCATAGGAGAATGTCCTCAGACAGATAAATTCATACATAGTCATATGGCCCTGCTAATCATAAATAGAGTAGATTTGACGTTATTATCCGCTGTCTGTTTATATTACACAAATTCTTCCATGAGTGGAAGAATGAGAACGTATTTTCTCTTAAGCTACTTTTAGAGCTTTGCCTTAGAAATGTCAGATCGTAACCTGACCCTGAAAGTCCACAAACATTTCAGAATCATGATAATCTTTCCTCTGCTTGTGAGCAAGTAAAATCTGACTGGAGATTTTTATTTTTTTAGATGCATTTCTAAAGAATATAATTATGAAAATAACAATAAATGTTGATGTTTAGCGTTTCCTGACTGATTATATTTTCTTTTAGGTTAACTCTTCATTTGCTTCATCGATCAGGCGAAGAAGTTTGGTGAGTTGTTTCTTGGATTTGTTTTCTTCCTCTTTGGAGGATTTTATTTTAAATGAAATATGTCTTTGTATGAAGTGAGAACGGTTATTTTGATCTTATTCTTAAAACAACCCTACAAAGATAAAAACAGAGGATTCACTGTGGGATCAGCTGAAAACACTATTTGGCATTTGATGCAGCCAAAGCTTATCTCTTTGACTCTTCTTTAGAAGGTACACTGTTTTAAACTGAGCTTCATTTTTATGGCAGAATACTGCCGGACAGCAGCGATCTAATCTATAATCTCACAATCAGAGAGTGGTGAAGCAGTTTTTTGGATGCTCAGTCACAGATTCCAGTTGTTTGACACAACAGATGGGCATCAGCCTTTATCAGACATGGTGTGAATCAGGGCAGCAGGAGTTTGTTGAGAGCTCGGCTTTTAGACAGTGTCACATTCTGTGCGAACTAGATTTAGAGAGTAGGACGGACAAGGAGAGCACATGCATTCCAATACTTTAGAAGTTCCTTGGTGCTTCAATGGTCAGGTAGGACAAGGTTTAATCTGGCTCCTATTATGTGAGATTTCTTGCGCAAGAGATACTTATCAGCAGCATTTGTGCATTTTTCTTAGCATCTGAAGCCTGATAAAACTAGAGACTGACAGCATCTTGTTGTGAGATGGAATGAAAGCAGACAATTGAGCTACAAAACCACCTTAAATAGGGTGCGTTGTAGGGGGCGGAGGGTAGAGAGAGCCTGCTGATTGTAGGCTAGCACTCTAATGTTCACTCTTATGGCATGCTGAAGTTGAAAGTAGAATCGTTTAAGGATTACCATGCAATGCATTTTGTAAATTTTGTGCTGCCGCTGATGCTTTCAACATCGCCATGGCCATCTGTAGGGATCAGATCCAAGCATGTGTCATATCCTGTCATATGATGTCTGCTGTGTACTTTGCCAGTCCTCTGACATGATTTCTCTGGGTAAGAGCTGCACGCTAGTCTTGAAAGTATCAGTGTTTGAAACAATAGGATACATAAAACTTTGCTGTAATCAGAGCTCAGACTAACAATAGTGTATTGTTCTTGCAAATCTTGCCCATCAACACTGTTTAGAAATTATAATGTAGCTTTGAAGTTAAAGTTACAGACAGAAGTTTATATGCTCTTATCACTAATATGAATTCTATTTGAATTTTCAGCTATTAATTAATTTTTATTTTTTAACCAGTTGATTTTTCCAAATCTTTTGGAATAAAATATATTTTGCTATTTTTAATAAGATTGTAATGACAGTGTGAGGTATTCCTGACTGATACATTTTTATGGATTAGCCTCTTCCAAACATATCAGCGAAATAATTAAACAACATAAAAGAGGTAGAAAATATCCAAACTTGTTTAACAGTGTATTAACAGACACCCACACTAATGTTTGGTTAAATGACCCTTACCAAGTCGTACATTCATTTTTGTAGCCGTCCAAAACCATTTGCCATAATTCTGGCTGAAACTCTTCTTATCAAAATTGCTGGTTTCCTGGTTTTGGCTCAGTAATTAGCTATACATCATAATTCATATAATTCTTCTGATTTTAAGAAACTTTGCAGAAGCAAGCTTGTCCTCAGACATAAATTACAAATTTTTATATGTGTTTTAGGATCATTGTTCTGTTTGAAGATCCATTTGTTTTCCATTTTTCACCAGCTTCTTTTTCATTTGGGATGAAGTTGAAGAATTTGGTAGACCTTCATTTTATTAATCCACCCATTTCTGTGAAATGAACAATGTACATTGCACAATTGGTGTAGCGTTACTGTGATCAAAGCCTAGCCTTGCATCCTTTGAAATGTACAGAAATACTTTTGCTTAAAAGCTGGATTCAAACCAATAAGTATTCAGTCAGAATTATGTCAGAACTTTGTTGAAGTCTACAACAAAGCCTAAACCAAATAATAGAAGCATTATATATTTGAGTAAAATTGTAAAAATTTTAATGCTGTTTTAATAATTTTAAAAAGATTCACAAATCTTCTTCACCTAATAATTATTCTCTGCTGATATGTTTATCTAAATCTTTTCATTTGGTCCTTCCCTGCCTAAGTCTCAGTTGTCAGTTTGACTTCATGGTCTGTTTTGTACATTGCATATTTATGTGTGATTTTATTTTTTTTTTAAAGATTACACATTTTTCTTTGTTGCTTAAATTGATTATGTAAATTCAATTAATTTCATCAGTTTCAATAAATTGAAACCAGTGAACCCAATTTGTGATTCTGAAATGATTCAAACTGTTTTGTGTATTATCAGGATATCCTAAAAGAAAAAAAAAAGAAGTTCAAATGCATCTTTATGTGGGGTTTGATGTTGTTTGATGCCAGTCATCTTGATTGTTGTTTTATGCTAAATTTATCATGACATTATGTCATGATTATGCTGCGTTATGCAATTTCATGGAAAAACAGGTTAGGGGGGTAGAATATTTTCCCTCTCAATGAGCCTGGATGTTAGCCTTTTGATCATGTAGAACAGGATCTAGTATTTAAGTATGAAATACAGGCAGTTTTAATCTGACCAGGAATGTTTATCCATTTCCCGTAGTCAGATTATGAGCATCAGGCCTGCCCAAATGGCATTGCAGCTGTGAACAGCAGCTACCTTCATTAAAATAATGTCTACATGGTCAACTGGTGGTCAAGATGGCTCCGGAAAACGCTAGAGTCCCTTTTAGGATAAAAATACCTGCTGTGATAAGTGCTTTGACTTATTCCATATTACTTTTAAATCCTATTCAGTGGCACTCTAAAAACTAGACATATTTGCACACAAACTAAAAATGGACACTTCACATGCTGTTCAGAGTGCAGGATATTTTGCTCTATGAAGGTCTTTCTTAATTTATCACTTTATATTTTATCACATTTATATTTTATCTTATGCATCAAGTGTGAAATGTAATCTTTTCTGTAGCTTTTGTGTGTTTTAGTTCATCCATCGCCTATGAATTAATAGCCAGCGAAAGACCCTCTTGTAAAACTGCTGATTGTTGTATTAACACTACAGAGTTGGTGCTGATTAAACAAACAAGATGTTAATTATTGAGCCTTGGAGGTGCTAGAAGAGTTCTGTCACCTTTTGATAAGAAAGGTTGGTAGTTTCCGGCATTCATGTTACAATTAGATGCTAATGTTCACCGAATGGCAATGTAAAAGGATGCCTTATTTCTTTCACAAGTTAAAATACTTATTTGTAAGTAGCTATTTGCTTCTACCTCTTTATGCATTTTACAATTCAAGGCAAATCCTCATATTTCTGGGTAACTCTGGAGACGAGGCTGCACATTCACACTGAGGTGGACATGAAGAAATAGTGGCCTCACCCTCCTCCTCCTCATGTACCATACTGATTATGTCACCTTTGTACTGACTAGTTCCTCATTATGACGCCTCTGTGAGGCTGCACAGTTCAGCTCAGAGTGTACATGCTGTGTTGTGAATTTCCCTGATTAGTGTTTGTAAGCCTCCGAACCATTAAGAAATTTCTATCTGGAAAAAAAACCCCAACCCGACAACAAAAACATTAGAGCAAGATCCGTTTCGTTTATGAAAAGGTAAAAGCAGATATTCATATGCTTTTTACACACTGTTGAATAGATAATAAATATTTCTGCTGATTTTATGAAAAGCTTTTCACCACCTCCTCACACTCATATCCTTTCATAGATGTTGCATAAGCATCCTCATGGTAAACGGCAGCTTTCTTCTGACATCTGAATCTTTTCAAGTAGATACCATGGACATGATTTGCCTTGCTGTTTATTGGAAGATCATTTCTATCCCTTCACCTTTTACACATTTTACTATGTCACAACCAGAAATTTCAATATACTTTATTGGAGTTTTATTTTTGATAGACCAACACAAAATTGTGCATACATGTGAAGTGGGAACAAAAAATTATCTAAAAAAAATCTAAAAACGTGTGGTGTGCATTTTTTTTATTCAACCTTGTTAACTGTGATGATGTTGAATAAAGCCCAGGGCAACATTTGCTTTTAGACATCACCAAACTATAGTTCCCTTGTGTGTATTTCAATCATTCTATGGAGCGCTGCTGAACACATCATCCTTAAATTTAACTAGTATGACACTACAACTGCAACTATATCAAGACATGACCATTTATTTAAACAGGGGGAAATTAAGAGCGTTGATCAGAGAAGTAACCACTTGATGTGGTTTTTAAATCTGACTTTTAAGAGAGAGATGCAAGAAAGCTGTTGTCAAAAAAAGGCTATGATGTCACATTTTTTCACATTTTATGTTACAACCAGAAATTTCAATGTATATTAAAGGGATTCAGGCCCGGCGGCATGAGAGGGCATTGGGGGGCATTGCCCGCCCACAGAGTCAGCCGTGCCCCCCCTGGACTGGAAGCTGTTTGTTGTTTTTAACCTTAGAATGGCCAACTTCCTATTTCAATTTGATATAGTAGGGGCTTCCGCACTTCCCACATCTGTGTCCTCTGTCACTGTTTTCAGCAGTTAAAACTGTTTAATCCGTTGTTAACACGTCGTAACCTGTTTTTCCTAGCCGCCTTTAAAAGCAACATGAGCGCTACGACGCTCGTTCTGGGTTATACCTGTGCGGCAGCGATGGAGACCTGCTGCTGTGCAGAGCTGCGCAGGTGTGTGTTAGAATCCTGCAGAAAACTAGCAAAATGCAAAGCACTTGGCACAGTTATCCCCCAAACTAACCGACTGAGTTCAAGTACACCTCGCTGCAGCAAACAGAAAGATACATCTTCATCTTTAGGAAGGAGTTTCACTCTCAGCATGTACTTGAACTTCTCTCTTTTATTTACTTCAGCGCAGCTCACAGTTTTTAACAAATTCCGTACGAAATATAGGACAAAAAAACTGAACTGTCCCTGGTCAGTTCTGGTCCGATGCACCCGGAAAATGTCCCACCAATGTCTTCTGTTCTTTTTTCAAAATGTTATTTTTAATTACATGGAAAATAAAATGAGATGTTGCAGCTCATCAATCATTATTTTGCTCCTCCTCTGATGATTTTTCAAATGCAAACCAAAGGTTTGCTCAAAGTTGGATTACAAAGAGAAATACTTTTATTAAATATGTCACGTAAAAAAGAACATAATAACAGACTTGTTCAAAGTAGTTTTTTTAATAAGCTGAGATTAGATTACATATCACATACATATCACACCAAGTCAAATTTCATGAGCAGAATAAACAGAAGTAAACTGTTGGTGGGTATTATATGTTTGTAATCTAAGCAAGTGTTCTGTTTGGACCATTTCTTCTCAACATAAAGACATGCAATTAGTTTCCAAGGCAACTGCGCTATCCAAAGGGGGGATAATGTGTTTGTTCATAATGCCCTCAACTGTAAGGGAACACCATGTCAACAAAGATTTTATTTGATGCTGTTTTTCCGGCTGCATTGCAGTAGTTGCATTTTTGTCATATGTCTCTCCATGTTTAATTTGTACAAATGTGAGTTGAAAACTAGCTTTTTTGTTGTTGTTTTTTTGGGGATTGTTTTTGTGCCTTTTTCTCACAGAGGAATGATGATGAGGCAGTGGTGGATCGGGGAGGAGCGCGGTCCCAGCAGAAAGCCAACTTTGAGCAGGAAGATTTTGAAGGTAACAAAAAAGCAGAAAGCAGCAAGCTGCTGCAGCTGAGTCCACCCACTCTGTCCTAACAACTGCTGCTTTCCCTCTTGACAGCTTTTTTTTGCTGTTAAGAGAGGAGCAGAGTAGGAGGCAGAAGCTGTGGGTGAGCTCAGTTTGCATCAGTAATTTCATGATCACTCAAAGAAAAACAGAGACTTTAAACAAAGTTACAAATGGTGGGACTGAGCAAATTAGGATGACTAAAAGCCGTGGCAAGTGTTCTCTATCTGCAGAATAAGATAACAATAGAGGCCTCTGAAGCTTCAGCTCAGCTTGTTTCTGAATTATTGTTAATAGTTAATCTTTCTTTCCTTTTAACAATAAAACCTTTAGATCATTTGAGCAGAGAGATAACACCAACCTACTGCTAGTGTGCACCACCCCTCCAGGAACAGCTTAGAGAACATACATATTCATTTTGAAAGAACAAAACTTATTAAAGATTATGTCAGAGTTGTATTACTTCAGTAGATCACGGAGTAGCACTACAACAGTTATCAGGCATAGCTAAATGACAGGTAGAGAGAATAACGCACATGACCCCTTCGGCATGGTACTGGTTAGTGGATGAATTTGAAGGAGGAAAAATGGGGAAGCATAAAGATTAATTTGACACTGCCCAGATTGATATGCCAGAATGATTTAGTTGGAGCATCTCCAAATCCTTTAGTCCTTATTGGGCATTTCTGGTCTGCTTTGCTGAGTATCATTCAAAACTGGTCCAGTAAAGGCACAGTGGTAACTTGACGACAGTGTCACAGTGAAAGCTTTTCTCTGTGGTATGTTACAGCAGAAGGGCTACTGTAGCTCAGTTTGCTGAAGATCTTGCGACTTACTGGAAGGATGCGATGTTAACATTTTGGTACTAGATACCACAGCATACATTCAGGGATCTGTTATAGTCAGTCGCTCCTCTATGCTCCACTAGGGTTGTTTTGGCAGCAAAGAGCATCTCACACAATAAATGGATATAGTGTATAGTGCTTTGGGGACCTCTGGACTTGATAAAGTGCTGTACGAGTACAACACATTTACCACTTTGTCATTTACATTATTAGGCGGGTGGTCATAATTATATGCATGACCTTTGTAGATCAACAACTTGACAATCTGTAATGGATTCCAACAGCTGTTCAAAATGTATTACCATCACAATGCATTGTTGAATATAAAGAAATAACAATTTCACGGGAGTGTATTTCTGTACTCACAAGCTCCATGTGACATAGTGGTACATTAATGGTGGAAAAAAACAAGAAAGACAAGAAGTTAATTGAGATGTCTACATGATTTGCAGCCATTATTTCATTGCCCCTGAACAGCCACACATGCCATGAGAAAAGCAATCTTTTTCATCAAAAACTTATGTCAGCAAAGCAGAAACCCAGAATTCATCTGTGGATACTACTGGTGTAAAAGCATATCTGCCAGCAGATCAGACCTGATTAGGTAAAATACATCAAGGGAGGCCCTGAGTTATTATGATTTTGCAAGCATAACAAGCATGGTTTTCCAATAAGTCCAACTGTGACAGTAATTACTGAAATGAGTCACATGCATCAATCTGAAAGGCATCAGTTATTCCAAAATAAAATTGTTTATTCTTCCTGAATTAACCACTTTGGTATTTGTCTCCAGGTCACAGGACTCTCTATATTGGGGTCCATGTCCCTTTAGGCAGTACCAGGAATCGTAGCCATCACAGGCATCGTCACCATGGAAAAAAACATTGGAGGAGGAGCAGAGAGCGAACACTTCCGTTGGTGGAGGGAAGAGAGTCTCCAAATTATGGTATAAGCCACAAGAGCAGCTTTTCAAAATATGTGTCTGCTGTCATTTGGATTTGTCTCATGGTTCATTGCAATCCCTGCCAGACACTCCCTCCCAGCGGGTTCAGTTCCTGCTGGGGGCAGAGGACGATGATGAGGAACACATTCCCCATGACCTCTTCACAGAGATGGATGAGATCTGTCTAAGGGATGGAGAGGACTCAGAGTGGAGGGAAAGTGCCAGGTGATGTTACTGATCTTAATGTAGCAAAATTTAGAAATACTCAGAGGTTGCGAGCAGTGCAGTCATGGTAGCGATCTGTGAAAAATATAGATTGCAGATTATGTTTAATGTTTGTGTTTCAGCAACTTGTTTGATATTTTCACATGATTTCCCTATATTTTATCAGACACCTCTATAAAATGATGGTGTACTCTTGACATGGTAAATAAGACATATTTTATTTACATTGATACTGTGGTAAAAAGCAATAAGGAAGGAGAGTAAATGAGTGAAGCTGACAGGGAAAAGGAGAAATGCGAGCTACATGTGAGGGCCCCCAGAATGAACGAGTGTTGCTTTTGCAGCTAGAACAGATGGCCGACCAGTTTGCCGTCTGCTGGCAGCACTTGATGGCAACTCAAACTCTTCTTACAGGTGGCTGAAGTTTGAGGAGGATGTAGAGGACGGGGGAGAGCGATGGAGCAAACCCTACGTAGCCACGCTGTCTCTCCACAGTCTGTTTGAACTGCGTAGCTGCATCATTAATGGCACTGTGCTGCTTGACATGAGGGCAAATAGCATTGAAGAGATTTCAGGTAATTAAGGCAATGTGATCTTCTTAGTTCTGGCTTTAGTTACTTTTAAATCTATCTAGAAAGAAAATAAAAAAATGTGAAATTTATATTTTTAGGAAGCTTACTTTTAGTGTGTAATCCTTGAACTTTGGGCATATCTTATTATTTAATGTACTGTTTATAATATTGGGAGAATTACCAATTAGGTGAATTCTTCTCTTAATTCCAACTGCACTGATCAAATCTTTTTATAAAGAAACCTAAAAAACTTTGGTAATGAGTAACAACACACCCATATCTAACCTGTTGTTTTTGGCAAAAGTTTTAAATGGCATTCATTTTTACATTGATGCACCTTAATGCTGGCAAACATATTGGTTTAACGACTGGAAAAAGCTGCTTTGCCTTTAGACCAGGTGTCTCAGATAAAGGTATTTTGCTTTTGTTTTGCTCCTCAGAAATGGTCTTGGATCACCAAGAGTTATACTCACCACTGGGAGATGACCTCAGAAAGAAGGTGCGTGAAACTCTCTTGAAGCAACACCATCACCAGAACCAGAAGAAGCTGGCTAACCGCCTGCCGATTGTACGCTCAATCGCCGACATGGGCCGACGGGCGTCAGAACTCCATCTGGACAAGAATGGTGAGAAACCAGATAAGCACAAACCTCTGCATACTTCAGTGTTGAAATACCTTAAAGATACTATCCCGTAATGTATCCTTTTATTATTAACTGAAAGAATGGATTTCCAAATGAGAATTTTACAAATACCAATTATTTAAAAGAGCTCTGATTAAAAAAAAAACCAAACTTTGCTTTTGTTTTTGTTTTACTTGGTTTGTTTTGTATGTTTTTGACTTTAGGCCATCACAAAATATTTGAGGCAGCTGGTATTTAAATGCAAATTTAAATATTATAGTTTAGGTTCAAATTTAATTCAAATAAATCCAATTGATCCCAAAACAATTCAATTATTGAGAGCCAATTATATACTGTATAATCCAGCTAAATCCAGTACTAAAAGGATTTAGTCAAATGTAGCTTTGATGCTATCCCAGTTGTCAAATTGAGATGTTGACTTTGTGGAAATCTCTCATCACAAAGAAGCATGTGGTGGCAGTGGAGAGAAGCCACTTGATTTGAACAAGAAACAACATACAGTAGAAGGCAGGTTCAGTATGAGTGGTCACCTTCTGCTACCAGTTATGAGTTGAGAAGATAGAAAAGAAAAAAGGGATATTAAAGTCAGCAGTATTTTTGTGTATCAAACTGACTGTGATAACTCCATCAGTTATTACTTCTGAGAAGAGACATGTAAACACAGAAACCTCGAGTCAGCAGGTGGATTTCTCTTTGCAAACTACATTACAACGGATTGTTCCTAAATCCAAGAATCTAATGTAAAAGTTTATATGTAAATTGCCCAGTTGTAAATATCTCAAGGACATCAATTATATAATACTTTGAATATTTCAATGGTTTGGCCAGGTCAGCTGACGGCATCTCAGTCTCAATTAGCGGGTCCTGATGGCAAAGGGGACATCAGCAGAGAGAACAGTGCTGTGGACTTTAGCAAGGTATGTGCAGTGGAAGTGCATACAGTTTTGTTGTGGCTGTTTGTGAAAAGTGTTGGAAAACTGGACACAGGGTGGTATGGTTGGTACAACTGTTCCCAGCATACAGCCTCACTAAAAGAAAGTTTAGTAATTGCGGCAAATGATTTTGAGTTGAGTTTTTTTGCCCTTCACTTCTCACTGTAGGTTCTAAAATCAGGGTTGAGGGTTTAGTCTCTTAGCCACAATTATGTTTCTTACATGGTGCGACTTCCAATTAAATGTAATTCTTGATCACTAAAACTGTAAATTATAGCAAAGAAGTATAGCATTTATCTACTGTAATATTTTTTCTCAAGTATTTCTTCTAAGAAACAGACACCACTTATTACAACTGAAGACAAAAAGAAAGAATTATTATACCCAAGATTTCTATGCACTTCAGCACAAAGTCCATAAACCATGTATGGATGATGGTGGGAGTTTAGTCATAATTGACATTCTCGTCTATGATTTAAATAAATCGCAGAAATATAAATTTGGCACACACTGTCATGCTAAAAAGACTCGAACACCTCAATAAATATTCATTTGTTCTACAGAAATGTTTGCATTATCAATGCTAATTAAAAAATAAATAAATAAAGACCATGAATTAAGAAAAGTTAACACAAAAACATACCATGTTTTAGTCATCAAACAAACGATATTAACCAAAAGCAGTGTCTACTAAATTATGAAAAAGTTAGGACATCCTATTGGTCAGTCTATTTGCATGAAGTAACTTCAAAGGGTTTCTTTAGTCATCCTGGTGGAATTTATGATGGTAAATCATCAGGTCCTGCTGCAACAAAAGATCCCAAAATCACATCCAAATAACTTATTTGACGCTTCTTTTAGCATTTTGCAGTTTTCTGTTGGTGACCGTGCTTGGCTGACCAGACCAAGACATCACGATGGTTATTTTGAATTTCTTTTACTTTTAGATTATTTTCTGTACTGTGGAACGACTAAATAAAAAAATATTTTGAGAGTTCATAAGCTGCAACAATATTTCTGTTCCTGTAGTCCTCAGAAACTCTTTCAAACATACCATCTCACTTCAACAGTCAGGAGCACATCATCACACTAAATGTCTGATGTTTAAAACAAACAAATAGAGAGCTACTTCAAAATATTGAGTGATGCTATTTTAATAATATGCAACTTATGTAATACACCTGTGTGATATTCTGGGATTTAAAAAAGGTGTGTCCTAATTTATCTCCCTCCAAAAATTGCACTTTTTAAATCACAGCTTACAAAATATCAAATGTGTTTTTTTTTCAGCTTTTATTGTTTTATTAACAAGCCAAGAAAGTTTTTGATTAACCCATAATTTAAATCTTTGCCTAAGAAAGATATGTTTGCATTCCATTAAATATTTTTAACAGAAATGGACAAGTTCAGACCATGGAGTTATTTGATTCTATATTTTTACAGTGAAACAAAATCAGAAGTTAATGGAAAAATTACCCATTTTTTTTAACCTGCATTTTGCAGACCATCTGTCGCTAGAGAGAAAAAAAAGGCCCAAATGCTGACAGCATACAGACAGATTAAAAGCCAGACTGACCTATGACAAAAAGCACTCAAAATCAGGAAATCCAAAAGCCAATAAAAGTCCACACCAAAGAAATTTAGATCAAATTAAAACACTCTGTGACTTCACAGAGAACAGAGAAAGTCAAATAACCACTGGGATAAGCAATAAGCACTGAGCAATCTTTCAATCCTAGCAATTTCCTAAAAATCCTAAATAGCCCATATTGTTTTCCCAAGCATACAAAATAATGCAACACTGTCAAAATGATGAGAAATGTGGTGTTTTACTGATAAATCACCACCTATTTGTTTAATTTACCTGTTTTGATAGTTTCATTTGGTAAATCAGGTATAAATTGCTGCATTTTATTGTTGTTCCTTCACCCCTTTTACTTTTTAAGCTAATTTACAGTTTCATAATTTTATTTGGTAGTCTGCTAAAAGAAAAGCAACACTTTTCCCCTTCCTGTTGTTAAATACCGTTTGACATTTTTTGCAGTTTGTTTAAAGACTCAGTTTGGTGAAAATTATGTTTTTATTAATTTTTTTATTCTCTTTAGAGGATGTTTTTTTGTAATATGTTATGATTAAAGCAAACACTTGTCACTTTAGGTCTTCTATTTCTAGCCACTTTTGTGTTTAGTTATGCTCTGTTTCATTTTGGTATCCCTGTATTTCCTTTTCATAGTTAGAATTTATTTTTCTGTATTTTTACTTCAGTTCCCTCCGTCTGTCAACTTCATCCCCAGCTGGAGCCTGTTTTTAGTAAAAGCCATCTGTTTTACCTCCAGTAATCATTTCCGAGGGTAAAGGGCTACTGTTTTTCCTGAACTCCTTGTAGTTTTTCCTCAACTTGCTCTTCATCGTTTCAGGTGTTTCTTATATTTTCTGTTGGTCTCATCTTTGGCATTGCTATAATTTCTTTGTTCTTCTATAAAAAAATCCACCAAACCATAATCTCAGCAACCACAAATCCTGACATTATTCAGGTCCAACAGAAGGGCAGGTCAGACTTAAAAGTCCAGTTTTCTGATTAACAGAGATAATAATCACACAACCATACAGGGCCATTAAACTGTCAATATCCAAAGCACGAAATTAAAATGTAGAATTAAAAAAGTGAGACAATGATATCAGAAATATTTTGACCATGTTAATACGCATTCTCCCTACAAAACTGGTAAGCATGTTAGGCTACACACGCAGATTATAGATCTGATGTTTCAAAAATGTATTTAATTTCTTCATATTTAGATACTCTTAAAATGCATAGTCAATTAATATTAAAAAGTTGATCATTTCTTTTTTGGTAATTTCTGAGAATTATTTTTAATTATATAAAATTACTAAATGAGCAAATGGTTTTATGGGATTAAATGTGTGTGCAGAAAATCATCATGGGTTCCCTGTTGAACATTCAGTGTTCTTTGATTAACCAATTTACTCATCGTAGGTACTTTTTGCACATTTTGGGTCCATGTTAAAATTTTCAAAGCGAAATATGGGAAATAAACAGCACACGCGAGCAGACTGTTATGCAACTGTGCATTCCGAACAATGAATAGGAGGTTATCTTTCATAGAAAACCATTGAGTGAGGGATTAGGATTATTACCATGTTAGGTATTAGACAAGTCAAACACATGCATTAAGGAAAAAATAAATAAATTAAATATTATTGTAGTATTTTGTGCCAGTGCGTTTTAAGTTTCCGGTTTATATTCGCAGAGACTATTGTAAAGAAGTGATTGAGTTTATGGTTGTATATTTATATCACAGTTATGACTGATAAAAGAAGTTCACATTTTGTCAATTTTGGAAGAAGTTCTACATTTCAGGACAAACTATATTATTATTTATATAGTCAAGTTCTAATTTATATTAAAAGAAAAAATCTCTTTAAGAAACAGAAAATGATAACAAATGATAAAAACTAAAGCTCCCACTAGCAATTGTTGTTATCTGGAGATGCATCATCTCAACGAGAGAACAAATAACACTCCAGTGGGCATTTGTTGTCCTCACGAAATTATCACACAAAAATCGACACCTTTAATTAAAAACAAGGATTTCTGGCTAGCCTTTATTCATATCTGTGAATCTTAATTTTTTAGCTTACTGGCTCTTATGAGTTATTATGCAATGGATTAAGTTATAACCTATATTTGGATGCTCCTTTGTAATATTTCATTCACACATCTGTGCCCTATTTGACTGCTAGAACAAACAAATCTAGCACAGCTGGATTAAATTCAGACTGGGAAATGGGTAAACTCATACATTTATGGATTTATGGGAGGATAAACGGTAAATAAAAACCTCTTCCTGTGAAGGCAGGAAGAGGACTATAATCCTAAGGTACTCTTAGGATTATAGTCAGAGCTGCATAGCCGAACCATGTGGAATGCTGCACCTTTTATGCTTTTTTTCCAGATAGATCTTCATTTCATGAAAAAGATCCCACCGGGGGCGGAGGCCTGCAATGTGCTGGTGGGAGAGCTCGAGTTTCTGAACAAGCCAGTCGTGGCATTTGTTCGCCTTTCCCCTGCAGTCCTGCTGAATGGGTTGGCTGAAGTCCCAATTGCCACAAGGTTTCTGAAAACTGATTCCGCTTCTGAACCATATTTGACATTACTTGTTCAATAAGCAGCCACTGTTAATCATCCATGATATGTTCTCAATTTCAAGTGTTTTATTTATTTTTGCCTTTAGATTTCTATTTATTTTGCTGGGGCCTTTTGGTAAGGGAGCTCAGTATCATGAGATTGGGAGGTCCATAGCAACTCTTATGACAGATGAGGTAAGGGTTCACTGAAGCCTATATAAATCACAATCCAATATTTTACAAAATGATACAGTTTGATGAAACGTTAGTCAGATGTCACTCTCAGATTTTTTGCACTTTGAATAAATTCACAGCTCAGCCGAACACAGAACAAACCCTAAAGTGGTGGAACATTTCGAAGTGTGAAGCACAGCTCAGAGCTTTCATAACTTGCTTTTGGCGATTAGTCAGCCCTCATGTGCTCCATTTTGTCCAGAATTTGTGTTGTCATCCTCCAAGACTGTGAAAGAAAAACAGATCCAGACTGAAGTTGGTTCTAAAAAAGATGCACTCACTGAATAAAAATATGCAGAAACTTGTTATAAATAGGGCAGTTTCACATTTTTGGGGTCAAGCAAGGTAATTTATTTGTTGTATCCATGATACATTCATCTAGATGGTGCACCAAATCATTTTCAAGTAAGAATTATGGTGAGCTTTGCTCTTACTTAAATAAAACCCAGTGTAACCAGCAACAACAAAATAAAGAGTCCCCCTGTGTCAAATTCAGTTTCAGTATATGTTCTGTGAAGGTCTAATAACAAATCAGAAAGGCATATAAGGTAAAAAGTTGTCAATATGTTTAAAGATCTGAAAATGGCACCGATACCAACCTACAAAGACAGAAACAGAAAAGCACCAGCAGGCCCAGAGTCACTCTGGAGGAGTTGAAAAAGTCCACACCTCAAATGTGAGAATTTGGTTGACAAGATGACCTGTACTCACCCCAGACTACACGTCTGCACATCACCCCAGACACACCATGCTAAAATAGTAAAATGTGGTGGTGTCAGCATAAAGTCAATGGGTTGCTTCACTTGAGTAGGAACATGGAAAGCACTTTGGGTTGATGAGAAAATGATTTAGAAGAATACCGAAAGAAAACCTAAGAACCCACCAAAGACCTGAGAGTGTGCAGGGGATAACCGTCCTTCAAGACCAAGAAAAAAATAGGTTGTTTTCTTTCTGTCCAGGTTTTCCATGATGTTGCCTACAAAGCTAAAGACCGGAATGACCTTATTGCTGGGATTGATGAATTCCTTGATCAAGTGACCGTCCTGCCTCCAGGAGAATGGGATCCATCAATACGCATAGAGCCACCAAAAAATGTACCTTCTCAGGTTAGCACAAATTTTGTTTTACATGTTGAAATTAAAAAAAGGTTGATATGATAATAAATCTCATGCTATTAATCAAACAGGAAAAGAGAAAGAAATGCAACCTTTTACCTAATGGCTTAGTGGAGGGTGAGGAGGAGGATGAAGACAGTGGCCATGGTGGTCCAGAACTGCAGCGTACTGGAAGGTATTCAGAAATATCATTATCATGAACCACACTTGGCATCTGCCCGTCTATTTTTTAGATATTCTTTTCTAAAGTCAGACTATTTAATTTGGTATTAATAAAATACTCATCCATTCATTCGCTTGTTTGATCATTCACTAATTTTTGTAATAATCTATGGAGAAGGAGGTCGATGAAACTTGGTTTACTGCGAGAGAAGGTTTTGTAGTCTCTGCAATTTTAATCAAATGTGTAGCATAATGAGTAGGGAACACTGTAGTAAAAGATTTTCCATCCATCCATCCATCCATTGGCTGTATGAACTTATCCTTGCAAGGTCCTGGGGGGCTGGTGTCTATCTCCAGCAGTCATTGGGTGAAAGGCAGTGTATTCCCTGACCAGGGTGCCAGTTCACTGAAGAACAACACAGAGATACAGGACAAACAACCACACACTTTCATCTTAAGACAATTTAGAGACCAGTTACCCTAACAGTCATTTTTTTGGACTGTGGGGGAACGGAGGAGTACCCAGACAGAACCCACACATGCACAGGAAAACCATGCAAACTCCATGCAAAAAGACCCCAGGTCTGGATTCAAATTCAGGATCTTCTTGCTGCAAGTCAATAGTGCTACCCACTAAGCCACTGTGCAGCCATACCTTCTGAGATGAGATAAACTAGAATTTTTGAATATTTCTGATATTTCTGCAAATTCTTTTTTAAATCAAGCTGAAAAACATTAAAAAATAACATCTTTCCTCAAAAGCCAAGTCTACCGCAGAACAACTATTTCTGGAGAAACTTGAGCTGCAGTTCTGTCTGGAAGTGGTTTCCATAGCAACATTTTTTTTTCTGATCTCTATTTGCAGCTCTACATTTTCATCATAGAACCCGTCACACTAAGCCAAGAACTCATCGTTTGAAGGAAGGACTGGACAAAAAATTAAATAAAATAATAAAATAATGAAATGTTTGTTCATTATACTGATAAATCAATGTATATATTTTGTAATTTTTCTTTAGGTGGTTTGGTGGCCTTTTTCTGGACATCAAGCGCAAGGCCCCCCACTACCTGTCAGATTACTCTGATGCTATTAGCTTGCAGTGTGTTGCCTCTTTCTTGTTCCTTTACTGTGCCTGCATGTCCCCTGTCATCACCTTTGGAGGACTGCTGGGCGAGGCAACAGAGGGAAGAATAGTAAGTTCTGTTTTTTATTGCTTTTTAATAAAGCTCTGCAGAGAAAACAGCTTTTAAAAAATTATTTATCTACATTTAATTACAAAGTATTTGAATTTTAGCAGGATGAGAACTTTTTCAATACGTTTACATGAGTATTGCTTGTGTTTTTTTCTTTCTTTCTAATCTCTAGAGTGCAATTGAGTCACTGTTTGGTGCATCTCTAACAGGAATAGCCTACTCTCTATTTGCTGGGCAGCCCCTCACCATTTTGGGAAGCACGGGCCCTGTGCTGGTGTTTGAAAAGATACTTTTTAAATTCTGCAAGTATGCTCTTTTAAAATGTGATTGAATACATACCTATTATTATTATTATTATTATTATTATTTTTTTGTAAAATATAATAGATGGACAGTTTTTGGTAGGTGAGGAGAAACCAATCTTCTTGCCCTGTTTACTTTTCCAAAGCTTTTCCACATTTCCTGCACAAAGGTTCATTGGAGTAATAGTTGTGCTCATTTGGTTCTTTTTTATACTTCGCTAATAAGGGTACTGTAGTGTTTTTTTTCTGATTTAGATATCCCTTTTCTTAAAAAAAGTGTTTTCAAATCATTACCCTGTTTTCACAAAACAGTTCAAAAGACTAGTTGTGATTTATTTGTATATTGTATTTTACAATTTTTACCTGGCCTCTGAAATTAGCCAATTTTTGTATGTCAGTTATCATGTTAAATCATTTTGCTTTGTATTTCCTTCGTTGAGCTTCTAAAATATTCGCGATAATGAAATTCTCAAATTCACCACATTACAACCAATAATCAATGACATTTATTCTCTCCCCCCAGGGAGTACGGTTTGTCCTATCTGTCACTCAGAACCTGCATTGGCCTGTGGACAGCTTTTCTCTGTATTCTGCTGGTGGCCACAGACGCCAGTTCCCTTGTTTGTTACATCACCCGTTTCACAGAGGAAGCGTTTGCCTCGCTCATCTGCATCATCTTTATTTATGAAGCCTTGGAGAAACTTTTGCACCTGGGGGAACTCTATCCCTTTAACAAGAATAACAACTTGGACAAGCTCACCACATATTCGTTAGTATGCATGTCTTTTATAATTGCCTCTTGTAGTGATAACATAAGCAAATGTTCATGGACTGTTAAGTGATCAAAAAGTTGATTTGCTGTTTCAGATGTGCGTGTGTTGAGCCTTCGGATCCCACTAATGGCACCGTAAAGTTCTGGGAAGTCAACAACATAACTGCCTCCGAAATTTACTGGGAAGCTCTGGAGGTGAAGGTATGAATAACTACCAATTTATAGATTATAAACCCCTCCAGCAAACCAAAGCAAATTTTTAGGTCACATCAGTGACTTCACCAAGAAAAAAAATAAAATAAAAATCAGACAAACTTTTGCTCGACAAAACAACTGGAAAAAAAAAAAAAAAAGGATTTTTGGCTTGTTTATCTTAAAGTGGCATGCTTATCCAGATGGATGAGACAGGATTAAGGACATGTGGGCTGGATTATATTGGATTATATTAGATTAAAGGGCACTAAAATCATTATAAAAGCACATTTTTGGTCTGAGAATTTTTTGTTTTCATTGGCATAAAAGCTCATGAATCCTGCATGTTTGTTGATGTCAGAATAACTCTGCCCTGCTTTTTCTGACTTGCAGGATTGCATTGAAAAGAGAGGGGAGTTTGTGGGGACTGCTTGTGGTCCTCATGGACCCTACGTTCCAGATGTTCTCTTCTGGTGTGTCATTCTCTTCTTTTCTACTGTTGTCATGTCTGCCTTTCTCAAGGAGTTCAAGTTCAGCAATTACTTCCCCACAAAGGTACTGTGACTCATTATAATCTCGATCAGTGTGCAATATCATGACTCAAACATGATGATGAATGTGTTGCAAAGTGCAGCACTACACTCTTGTGGTAATTCACGAGTATTGCAGTGACTGAAAAAGAGATTTATCACTGGTGTTTTTCGTTGACTGCTTGATATTTTCTAAGTTGCTAACAAGCATTTGGCCAATCTGTAGTTACATTTTCAAAATCTTAAATACAATTAGCACAACTTTGATTTTACATGGCCATGCCATTAACACATTTCATGTCGTTTTCACAGAATAGGAAGTCAGTGAACACATTTCTGAAATGCGAACATTGTTTTAACACACATTAAACCCAAAGACAAAATTAAAATTTTGTCTTATTTTCAGAGCACACCGGAATAGAAAACACAAAACACAATCTTCCTAAACTTGTTCAAAAACAAGACTAAATTAAATTAAATTCTCGCTGGTTCACAACAAAGGCATTTTGCAAGACATAAACATTCAATTCGCGTCTACATATATATACTCAAATCCAGTCATAGAAACAGAATTGTATTTACGTCAAATAATTTGTGTTGGTAAATGCTTGTTACCAGTTGTCTAAATAAATAAATAAATAAATGTTCTCCCTCTTTTTTAGGTGCGGTCTATTATCAGTGATTTTGCTGTGTTCATCACTATTCTCACCATGGTCTTGGTTGATTATGCTCTAGGGATTCCCTCCCCCAAACTGAAGGTGCCTAATGTGTTCAAGGTAGGAAGGAAAAATAAGACTCTGACTATGAAGACATAATATCAATTTAAAAATGTTCAGCCAATTGTTAAATATATATGTGTGTGTGTGGGGCGTGCTGTGGTGGCGCAGTGGTTTAGCACCCCCCACGCTTGGAGGCCTCAGTCCTCGACGCGAACGTCGCGGGTTCGACTCCCGGTCCCGGCGACCTTTGCCGCATGTCTTCCCCCCTCTCCTGCCCCCTTCCTGTCAGCCTACTGTTGTGGAAAATGCGAGCCACTAGCGCCGCAAAAAACTCTTCGGAGAAAAAAATGANCATGGCGTCCCCCCGCTCCGGCCCCCTTCCTGTCAGCCTACTGTGGTGGAAAATGCGAGCCACTCGCGCTGCAAAAAACTCTTCGGAGAAAAAAATGAAAAAAAAAAAAAAATATATATATATATATATATATATGTGTGTTTTCTGAAGCTTCTAATTAATTACACAGAACACAATTAACCTTTGAGCAACTTGCTTTGTTATAGTCACTAACTTCAATGAACGTCATTGCTGTTTTTGTAAATGGCCAATATAACGTGACTGCCTATGTGTCTGCTGGAAGAAAAAATGATACATGACTTTCTGCAACTTCTTACAAATAATGATTTTATTTCGATATGTTATGAGGAAAGACTGTTGAATACAAGTGCACATCACACTTTTCAAATTTTCATTTAAATAAAACATCTTAACAAATACAATGATTATCCACTTAACATGTAAATTGAGGTTGTAATAGGACAGAACACATAAGAATGTTCAAGGCACTATATTGATGATTTAACAGCCAACCAGAGATGATCGAGGTTGGCTCATCAACCCATTGGGGCCCAACCCCTGGTGGACAGCAGTAATAACTGTTATACCAGCTCTACTTTGCACAATCTTAATCTTCATGGACCAGCAGATAACCGCTGTCATCATCAACAGGAAGGAAAACAAACTCAAGGTATCCTCATCTGCCTGTACACTTTACATCACTTTTGCACCAATCAAATAAAAACACAGCTTAGCTTTTGTTATTTGGTTTTCCTCCTCCAGAAAGGTTGTGGATACCATTTAGACTTGTTGATGGTTGGGATAATGCTGGGTGTGTGCTCTGTGATGGGACTGCCATGGTTTGTAGCAGCCACCGTCCTCTCCATCACACACGTTAACAGTCTGAAACTGGAGTCAGAATGTTCAGCTCCTGGGGAGCAGCCGAAATTCCTCGGCATCCGGGAGCAACGCGTTACAGGCCTCATGATCTTCATGATCATGGGCAGCTCTGTCTTTATGACGTCAGTGCTAAAGGTGGGACAAAATAGTTTTATCAAGAAGTGCTTTTGTGGCTGATGTACATTTCACTTTTTTTCGAATTTAATTTTAAGCACATCTCTCTTACCTTCTCTTTTGCTTTTCTTAGTTTATTCCTATGCCGGTGTTGTATGGAGTTTTTCTTTACATGGGGGCGTCTTCTCTAAGAGGCATTCAGGTACAAAAAAGGAAGGAAAATAAGACCATAAAATTATTTAAAGATATTGAATATGTCGAACATGATATAAATTTCAACAAGGACCATGACAGCAACATACCCTTAGATTTGATCTTTTGTCAATCTCCTGCAGTTCTTTGATCGCCTCACGTTGTTTGGTATGCCAGGCAAGCATCAGCCAGACTTCATCTACTTACGACATGTACCCCTGAGGAAGGTGCACCTCTTTACCATAATTCAACTCAGCTGTCTCATTCTTCTGTGGGTGATCAAGACCTCCAGGGCTGCCATTGTCTTTCCTATGATGGTGGGTAAACAGTTAGTTGTGACATTTATGCTACCTGTCCACTCCAGTTTATGTCATGTGGTTTTACGCGTTAAGCTGTAAAGGTTAAAGGTGTCCAAAAGTAAATGTATCTTTTGTCCATTTAAAATGTCTGTGTTGTGGTTGCCTTTGCTTTGTTAATTTACATATATGTTCGTCAGCAAACAAACATATATCTGACAATATTGAAGGTTTTGCATCTCCTTTATTAATCAGATACTTTGACCTATCTGATTAATAAATACATTATCTAAATTCTCCCAAATAAAACATGACACATGTTGATGTCATGTAGGCTACAGTAAATCATCTTTTTGGGACCAAACTATAAAAATGCATCTTCCTAATTCTTACTTAGTGTCAGAGTTTATGTTGTTTCAATAAATTTCAACAACGTAGTGATTCTTCTTTCTTATTCTGCCTTCTTTTGTACCTCGTCATCTCTGCAGGTCTTGGCTCTGGTTTTCATTAGGAAGTTGATGGACTGTATCTTCACCAAGCGAGAGCTGAGCTGGCTGGATGATCTCATGCCAGAAAGCAAGAAGAAAAAGCTTGAGGATGCTGAGGAGGTGATAAATCTGTCTTTGGCTATATTATTTTTTATTGTATATTCTTTTTTTTAACAGATCTATATTACTTTTAAATAATTCAAAATTTTTCTGCACTAAAATGTCTGATGGTTTACCTTTAGGAAGAAGAGCAGAGTATTCTAGCAGAAGATGAAGGTGTTGTGCAAGTGCCATTGGGGGGATATAAGTGAGTTATAGTGCCATTGTAAAGATTCTGTGGACAGAATCATTTTCTGTATAATAAATATACTTCGTCTTATTTTTATGTTTAGACAATTTTCTGCCTCTTGTTTTTACAGAGGAATACCCATCATCAACATCACAGATGAGATGTCAAAAGGCTCGTTTGGAAATACCTGGAATGCCAACGACTGAAGAAAATAAAGCATCTATGAAGGTTTTCAAAATTATTAAGCTGTACGTTTGTACAGAAAGTTTGGCTAAGGCAGTAAATTAGTTTTCAACGAAAGAATGAAAACAATGTTCAGATTGATTATTTAGCTGCGATGAAATTGCATGACTGGAGTTATGGCACAGGTGGCGCTCCATCAAAATATCACACTAAAATTCATCGAGCGCCAGAAAATTTTCTGTTTCTGTGACTATTCTTACACAAAATTATAGAAGCAGTCTGCATGCCGAGGTGAAGTGTACACACTTGTGGCCTTGGAAGGGATTGAACACCTGAATTTAAGGACGTTTGACATAAATATGTATTTTGCAATTACACTTATGCTTTGTTAACTTTGTTGTTGAACTTCAGTATCATAAACATGAAGATATAAAAACATTTTTTTTCATGAGATTACAACTCCCCCCCCCCCAAAGAATGGCGAAAGGTGGAAAAAAGAAGCCCGGTTTGGACAGTGCAGACAGCCTATCCAACGATGTCTCTCCATTTTTAGTCCTTCTGATTTTATACATTCAAATCTGAATGTATAAAACACATGTCTATCAATATCATACAAAAACAGTCTGGTTTCAAAACCAATACAACTGTGAAACTTTTAAACAATACAAAGTTATTATTACATGTGATTTGCACAATTTTCTGTTTCTGTGACTGGTATTATGTATCTATATGTTTTTAACCAAATTACATACCATACAATCTAGAAAGCACAAGCAATAGATCCTCACGCCTAAACAATGTTATCCTTTCCATGTATTAAAGTGTTTATTTATCTATATTTTTTGTGGGTTTTAAGATTATACACATTGTTTTTTTTTAGCAGATTATTTTGTAATGCGAGAAAGGTCTTACAGTCTTTTGCTTTCTAGTGACAGTGTACTTCTTCAGTCTTTAGTGTTAAATTTCTCTTAACTTAACTGAGTCATTAAGCCATTTAACTGTTGAATGTTTTACCGTTGTCAACTTTTCAAAGAATAAAACTATGACTTGTGTAGTGCATTGTTTTGAAAGTATTTATGAGGTATTGTATTGTCTGTATTACAAGTGTGCAAACCTCAATAATCCAAGATGTTTCACTTTTTGAGTGTAACCACGTATATAAAAGTTGTTTTATTGATATTGTAGTATACTGAAAGGCACTTGTATATAATTGCGGAAATAAATCGTAATAAAACATCATGGCTTTACAATGAAATTAATATCTTGTGTTTAAGCAAACCTCAGCGTTAGCCTCTTATCACATATTAGATCACCTGTCAGCTGATTAGGCCGCTGTGCTAATGTTTGGCTTTATTGTAGAAAACATGACAGGAACACCTAGTGTCAATGCAACCGCTTTGCCTTCACACATCCGGCCTTAAGCAGAACAGGACTGGGCACAGGTTCTCTTTTGCGATCAACAGATGGTTTGATGTGCTGCAGATGACAGCTTGGAGAGGTGGAACATCCCCTGAGCGTGTCATGCTGCTGGCTCATGTGAATTACTGTTTCCTTCTCAGTACTACGAGGAAATCAAAAGTGTTGACCCAGCTACTGATCCCAGCCGGTCTGATGCCAAGCTGATTGACATGATTTCCCTTTATTTAGCAGGACTGTCCTTGGTGTGCAGGTCTGATCATCATGGGGAGATCCTTCCCCAGTGAGCAGCTGACAGGTGAAACACATCATTGCATACCTTGCAGAAATTCCTCTGCATGGTTCTCCCTGGGGACAAACATGTTTATTGATTTTTCTTCTGTCTTCATTCGCAAGGAGGATCGAGAGAACACAAGAGGAAATATGTTCTGCACGCTGGGACATGAGATCTCAAAACAATAAATTAACCTTGACATGTAAGATTATATTAGCTCAAGTGAAAATAGTTCTTAGAAGAGACTTGAATTGCATGTTATTATTCCCTCCGTCACAAAAACCTTAGCACATCCTCAACTACTCTCAATTTTCTTAAAACACCTAAAACATTATTCATCCTCCTTTGGATATGTCATGATAAAAAGGGAACTTAAGAATTGTACACATTTCTTTATTGAAAACTGCAAGAAAGGGTAGTTTAATGCTAGATGTGAAGTTTGGACCAACAACATAGTTGAAATTCTAAAAATTCAAGTGAATAAGAAAATGATCAAATATATAATCAGCTAATTCTCCATAAAATTTCCAAACACATTTGTCATTCACATATATTTTTTTTTGTTTTTTTCCCCCAATATTTCTAAAAGTATCTCCTTCAACCACTGAAGGCCACTAAGGCTTCTTGTGAAGATACATTTAATTGTGTTACCAGAAGAAAGTGTAGTACAGGTTGTGACACATGTAATTGCACAGAATCAGTGAAAAACAGCTGCATCGTTTTACAAGAACGACAACAGCTTGAGGAGTTTAGTCTCTTCTGCCTCGGCCGGTCTTCAACCAGGAGACAAACTCTTTGGCTGCCTGGTCCTGCAGGTAAGAGCTCACGTCGCTGGTGTAGGTGCCATCTGCATGGCGTCTGAATAAACTCCTGTAGAAGAAAGATTTGCCATGTCCAGTCTGTATTTATGGTTTTTAACATTAGGGGAAATGTTACTTTACCAACTATGTGTTTCAAATGCTTCATTGTAACATATTAATGCACTCACCCATTCCTTTTTGAATTCTTCAGCCACTGGACAAAGTCTTGGGCTCTTCTTGTTTCCAGATATTTGCTGTAGTCATTGGAAAATGTTCCCTCTGAGTGCCTCTTCATGTTTGGGAACTCAATGGGATCACTTAAAATCGAGTTTTCACTCAACAATCTAAAAGGAAAATGTGACAGAAAGAGCTGAGTTAAATGACACACAGTTAGATTTAAGCTATGTAAAAAGAAGATCATGGAAAGAGGCTACTGGCTGGATTATTTCTCTGCATCACAGCGATATTTTAGGTGCAACATTCTACACAACAAAATAAAGTCAGGCCTAATTTATTCATACCCTTGATATATCTGTTTTTATCACATTTATTCAACCACAAAATTTGTTTCTGGTAAGACATGTCAGTGGCATTTCGCAAAACCTTCATAGACTTTTGTAAAATGAGCCTCATTTCAGAAAAAGACATCACTAAAATAATTTATTTAGATTTTTCATGCAATGTCAAATTATGTATATCTTTCTCAAAAGTGTGGAAATATGGTTACTGAACTTCTTCCAACTTTCCACTGGTATTTTGACAAATTGTCTTTGGTGGTGAGCCCCAAACTTTGAATTTGGAAGGCATCCTTGCCATCACCCTAATCTTTAGCGTCCTTCGTAGATTTAATATCAGATTCCAGATGGGACTCTGAGTGGACCTCTCCAAAATGTTAATGTCACATCTGGTCAGAAGGAAGATACTGGTAAAATTACTTCAAGTCTAAATCTGCCAGGGCTTACTAATCGTTTGGAGCCTAACAACATTTTTGTCCAACATATTATTATTATTAATCATACACTCCTGTCAAGTATATAGCTAAGTTTACACTTTTGCATTTCAACTTCATAAGTACTTTAAAAAAATAGAAAAAACACACTTTTTACTTTGACATGGACTAACAAGAAAACATACATATCGTTTTAGTCCTTTTACTCAACTAAATAATAATATTTATAATCTAAATAAATTACAGTAATAATAGAAAGTAGAAGAATATGAAGATTAGACTTGTATTATTTAGATTTTTTTTCTTCTAAACACTAACATAAATCAAACTGATAAGTGTAAATATGATCTTACGGTGGTGTTCGGTCTGTGTCCTGGTCAGGCACCTGCCAACTGCTTTGGATGATGATAAGGAGCATAAGTCCAGCAAGAGACTGAGCACATTTCATTGTTTAAGCTGCCTGAAAATGAGCAAAAATAGAGACAAATAGTAGGTTGTTATTTTTTTGTTTTTGTTTTTTACCTAAATGAAGTGTTTGAGCTTTCAGAATAGATTGTGAAAAAATTCTTACCTGTGTTCTTTTGTGCAGATTGTTAAAGAGAGGGATCTTGCTTTGCGTTGATTATCGTTCTTCTCTCCTGCTTGTGGAGCTTCTTCATGGTCTCCTCCCCATCTGCTCTGCCTTATATAGCAGAGATGAGGAGCATTCTCTCAGGTGACTCCCTACGTCACAAAAACCTTAGCACATCTTCAACTACTCTCAAGCCATTAGTCAGCTTCTGGCTCAGTGCCCTGAATGTAATCTTGGTTAAAAAAAACAAAGCATGACAGCTGGATGGTCAAAAAACATATTTAAGTCTCTGAATCAAAAACATGTCTACTCCAACATAAACATTTCTACAAATTATAATTGTTAACTTTGACAGAAAAATGATCAGCTCATTTACCCAAAAAGACAAGAAAATAAACTAATTACAATTTTGGAAATATATTTATCTAATACAGTTATTACTAAAACAAATGTAATTTATAAGAAAATCTTAAGTTTAAATACCCCTGATCTTTGCTTTATTTCTTAATTTGACATCCTAAACATCTGAAGCTACACTCAGACCTACAGACAATTTTTCCAGCGCAACTTTCAATGTTAGGAACTGCAAATGACAAGCCGTTTATATCTTAAAACAATCTTTATTGTATCTTCATCAATGCAATATTACAAGTGTAAAGACACCACTCCACAGTGCAGTGTGACACATTCACCGTACGTTATCACATTCACATAAAAAAGACAAAACTTCAAAATGCATGCAATGGCCTTTTCTAAAAGTCACATATCTTAATAATAATAAAAAGGCTCAAATTTGTGAGCAATGAAACATGTGAAATTTACCTGACTTGTCAACATATTATTAAAAGTAAAACAAGGAAAATGTTCCTTTATAAATGCTGAAGACTCTTTTTCACATCTATTCAGGATTGAGGAGGCATTTCTGCAAAAAGTGACTCATGAGGGTGTAAGCATGATGATAGGCTTGTCCCCTGAGAGAGTGATCCTTGTCAGTGTACCACTGAAATTAAAACCAAAGCAAAATTACTCCAAAGATAACAAAACTAAAGATATGATCAAAGTTATCTTATATTTTTATGCAATAACTAATGGTGGTATTTTTCCATTTGAAACTCTCTTTAAACAAAAGCACATTCATGACCAATATTAGTCTAGTTCCCTCAGCCAATATTTACCATTGCCTCAAAATCCACAAGTTCTTCCACCAGAGCTTTGGAGATCTGTGCAGCCTGCTGGAAATGGACATTGTCTAAAGGAAGAACAGCAAATCACAACGTGACTGAATGTCAAAGCTGAAATCTTATTTGAAGCAAATAGAAACCATTTGTGCGTGACTTTATTCTGTTACTAAGCAATGGGGGGAAAAAAAGGTTAACACATGTTCAAAAACAGCGATTTAGTAAAGAGAAATCACTGAGCGTACCGTCTGCTGTGCCATGAATAAGGAGATAGGCAACCTTTTTAAAGTTCTTTGCTCTTGATGTGACTGTGGAGTTCTATGAAACAGAAAAGAAAAATCCAGAGACAATAATGCATGTCATATACAGATAGTATTGTGACCAAAACAGATCAGGCTTTTAGGTAATAATGATTAAAAATACTACTACTACTATTATTATCATTTGGACTAGGGTGTCAGTTGCTTACTTTGTAAGAGTCTGAATTCTCTGATGGTTTGCCCATGTAGCGCTCAGTGTAAACTGCATCTAAAAAAAAAATCAGAATATAATTTGGGCTCAGACCATTACATAAATATTAATTACAGTGTTTAAATGACTTATGCTTGAAGTCTTGAACTCCATCAGCTGTTCATGTTTATTTTAAAATACAAAACAGTAAAGTTTACTCCGACTTTATGGTAGATATTTATGCTGCAGGAAGGGAGGAATAGATGTGAAGAAAGAAAAGTAGTAAGGAGGATACAATAAAGGAAAGAGGAAATGTAAGAAAAAAGTTTTGAGGATGAAATTGATGCTTCTCCAGTTTGATCAGACAAAACTGGTGTTAAACAAGAAAAAAACTTATCACATACCATAATAGTCCCACTTGGCTACTGGGGCCACAGCAATGCCACACTTGAAGAGTCCAGTGCCAGCACCCAAAGCCATTGAGGCGACATAACCACCATATGACTGAAGATGAAGATTTACACTCATAAACAAAAAAATGCAATTGATTTATAAGACAAAGAAAATGAATCATCAAAATACAGGCAACCTACCCAGCCCCATATTGCAATTCTATCTTTGTCAATAAAACCCATGTCGATGAATTTCCTGTAAGATAGAAATCATGTTATAGCTGAGAAAAACAAAATACAATTCTTGAGAAGTTAATTTTCTTCACCTCACTGCTGACATTTGATCTTCCACTTCAAAGGTCCCGAGCTGTCTGTAGATCGCATGCATTATTTCATCACCCTGATACCCGCTTCCCCTTCCGTCGACACTGGCGACGATGATTCCGAGCGAACTGGAGAGGTACGTTCCCCAGTTCAGCTTGTTCTGATAGCTTACACTCTGACTACAGGGGCCAGCGTACCTGCAAGGAACAGAGTCACCATAAGACCTTCCAAGATGGTAAGTTGTGGCACACTGAGATGTTGATTACTTACACATCAATAAGGAGAGGATATTTTTTGGACTTCTGGAAATCTGGTGGCAACATCATTTGATACCACATATCTGTTTATTCAAAAAAGGTTTGGAAAACAGGGAGGGACTGATGTTAGCAAGGAAAGAAACTTGATAAATATCTGTATATTTATTTTGGATCTTTTTAAACTATAATAAGGTAATTATGCAAAAATAGTTAACTACTTTAAACCAGAAAGAAAACCTACATTGAGAGTTTTAAATGAGAGTTTATGTCTGTTGTTTTGAACATGTATGCCTCACCAAATCCTGCAATCTTTACGGTGCCATATTTCATTGTAGGCATTTGAAATTCAGAAAGAAGATTTTCCAGATCCTTATTGTCTTCCAAAATTGATAGCTCTAAAATAAAAATAAACACATAAACTTAAAAATATAATAATAATAAATAAGTCGAAAATTGTTTCTGTGCACTCAAAGTTAACAGACCAAACATTCTCTATTTTTTACAGAAACTAAAAAAAATAAATAAAATAAATCAGCAAACCATAAAAAGAAATACCTGTTCCTGCACCTGAGCCCCTGTTGTCCATAAGTGTGTAAAGGGGCAATCCAGGTCCTAGACCAAACAAGACAGACATAAATTCGCAAAGACATTTCACACCAATATTAGCCATCTTTGTGACGTCTGAACTTTGATTATTGTTCGCAGATGTTTCCTGCATGGCTGAGTTATTGCTTGCGAACACATATAAAGCTAACTGACCATAGCAGTCCATTCGGTAGAATGAGGCGTCAACGCTTAAGTAAGCTGAGTTGTACTGACACCTGTCTTCATGTAAGCCACAGGTGAGGCACATGGGGGTCGAGGGACTGCTTCCAAGCATAATCCTGATTTGAAAAAAGAAGAAAATCTCATTTAAGTTATGTAAATAATATTTTACAAGAGTCTAATTAGCTCGTCCAAAGGTCTGTCTTTTTCAGTTTAACAAATAGAGTCTTCCATACTGGCAAATACGTGTAAAAATGGTTGAAATTAATTATTATCTATTTAAGGTGGTCTGGCAAAAAGCAAAGGATAAATATTGTGATATAAATAAAATTTATCCCCACTGTGCAGTACTTTGTACATCTTTTGAACTTTTTCACATTTTGTCACATTATAACTACAAACTTGATTGTATTTTGATTTTGTAGGCTTCAGAATGATCTGAAGAGATAGTAAGGTGACATATAAATAATACATTTTACTAGAAGATTTATAAATAACTTTCGCGTACGTAATTTCATGTAAAAATGATGCAACTTTTCTGCCACCCTACGATTACTTTAATATTGTTCTTCAGTGACAAGATATTCACAAAACTGCTTACTTGTAAAGATTTCTCTTGACAGGGTTTCTTTCGTGCTGATTACTTACAAAATATCTGTAGGAAACAATTTAACATCAGTCCTTTTTTTTGACATTTTCACTGATGGATGATTTTGCATTAAATGTGCAGTAATTTCACTCACATGGCATCCTTGGTTAATTTGGATATGTAAATAACTTCCCATTTCCCAGATGTAATTGGTGTAGCTTTGCCCTTATTCAAAATAAAAATAAAACAACATGATTAAAGAAAGGCAGGAAGGAACTGATTTAGCTGTAAATTGCTATAAAAAACACTTACATTTTTTATGTAATGAATATGTTTGTAGCCTTGAGTGTCACTCATTACTTTGTAGAAACTGAGTTTATCCTCAGCAAAGAAAATAGGCAGTGGCATATACTGAGGATAAAAAAAAACATATTTTTATAATCAGACATTAAATGGTTGAAATAAAAAAATATATATAATTTGCTTTTTGGAAACTTACATGGCCAATCCAACCTGTCTTGCTTGTTTGCTCAAATTTCTGCAGAGTAAATGTTTTAATTCAGCATCAGTATAAATCTTAGGATCATCTAATTGAAAACTAGTGAGGATTTTCTGACAAGATAGGTAACTTGAGTCATGACATCCACCTCTTTCTCTCTCCAGCTGCTCCCATCAAAGTCGTAGATGGCTACAACCACATGATTCTGTTTCCTTGTGAGCCATTGCACAGCGACGCGTTCATCTGTTGCCCAGGTCACTGAGCACAAAATGTGATCACTGAGTAAAAAGCAAGAGAAAATGACAGGGTTTTCAAATGGGGCAAATTGTGAATACATCGCATTAACATCTGCTTTGAAATCAGTATTACGTGTTAACGTAAGACTATAAGTTGTATAAACAAACCCTCCAGCCATGGACGCAGGAAGAGCGAGCTGTGAATGGAGGGTGGGATTTGCGGTGTCAACGACAAACAGCTTCACCTTGGTAAGGTTTGATCCAGCCTATGATAAAAGAAATTGACCAGCACAAATGGGATAATGCATTAAAATTCTATAATCTAAAAATATAGCAGTAACGTTTGACAGACATTGTGCTTGGAAATGACTATACTTGTTTTAAAAGTTATATAATCAAACCTTTGGGTAAGAAATAGCCACTGTTTTAGGATATTGCTCTGATCCGTACCAAGAGAACTCTACTTTTTGAACTTCTGTATCGTTAAACTGTGCATAAGCCAAGAATTTTCCTGTTGAGGACCACCATATTGCCCCGTTTGAAGCAAAGACTTCCTCTGAAAGTCATAAAAAAAAACTGTTAAAATATGTCAAAGTAAAATCAGAAAATATTTTTGTGTGTTAGATATTAGGCATGATGGTATCCATATTTGATCGTTAGCTGTTGATTGGTTTTTACTTAGTTATATTTTTATAAAATAAAAAGATTCCATTTGAACATAAATATAACTTACTACAAAGCCTTTACTTACTTATGATATGAGTTCATGGTAGACTTAGCATTAGGAATTAGTCACTATTACACAATTTTTTGGTTTAAAACCAAACCTGGACTAACTGAGTAAAATCATTGTACCATGTCAAATCAAAGACAGGCTTAGCAAAAAATAAAAATAAAAAAAAGGTCATTTTTAACCCAACAATTTTTATAGTGTAGACCAACATCAAGATTACTTACCCTCATATACCCAGTCAGGAATTCCATTGAGGATTTCATTCTTTTTCCCATTGTGTGTCAGCTGCACTGACTCAGAAGTTACATTGGAGTTTAAAAAAATATTGAAGTCTGAGACATATACCTGGAAGGTAGAGTGTAACAATTATTTTGTTAAAAGTTTCAGCAAAAGGTTCAGTCAAAACTATAAATGTAAATGATTTTACAAATAATAGAACAATGTTGCCATATTTGCAAAGCATCACATACAGTACAGACCAAACGTTTGGACACACCTGGTCATTCAAATGGTTTTCTTTATTTTCATGACTATGAAAATTGTAGATTAGATTGTAGAAAAACCTGACAGGGCGCACCTGTGAAGTGAAAACCATTTCAGGTGACGACCTCTTGAAGCTCATCAAGAGAATGCAGAGTGTGTGCAAAGTAG
>CAEFZX010016522.1:10280-38308 GCA_903066825.1 Alfaro cultratus | reverse complement strand
CAGAGCTGAACTGTTTCGTCTGCCTTTTCTCTTTCCTTTGTTTTGGTCCTTGAAGATTAAGTCTCCGCCTTGGTTAGCTGAGAGAGAGGTGAATATAATAACTATGTAACTCTGAGTTCGTTAGAACGGTTATTTCCTCAGTCCATGAACTTTCTGTTCTCCGGCCGTAAGCGCATTAAAGATGATTTTGCTCCCTGACTTTTGTCTGGACCTCAGTCTCTGAATTGTGCACTTCACAATTTTTTCTTTAATACATCAATAGTGTTGTTCCATTTTAACGAACAATGCTGCAGATAATAAATGTTTTTATTGTGTTTACCCTCTGTGGCAATGTTTACACTTGGACTTTTGATTCTGTGCATCAGATTTTCATTAAATGAAAGCAGAGTTAAATTCCATCAAGCTAAATAAGACAGAGAAATGACTATGAACATTTTTATTTAACACAAAGCGAAACAAAAAGGGCATTAGACACACCTAGTATTTCAGCTAGAGTTTGTCATCAACTCCACAGTTAAAAATACAGTATATTCAACTTTGTAGTCTGTTAGAAGGGAACAATATTTAAATTTTCTGACTCCATTTCCATAACGTGGAGCCGAGAGTCCCATTTTGAACCGGTTAACTCAAGGAACTCATTGATTACTTTCAAACTAATAAACAAATCAAAAAATGCAATGTGACGTGACTGTAGCATGCAATGTAGCATGCATTGCTTTGCATGCTACATTCAAAGCAATGTTGGTACCCACTTTCAACTTTTACTGAAAGTTGAAAGTACCCTCAATTAAATCTACTTAAGTAAATGTACTGAAAAAAAGTAAATTTTTCTGTCAGCCTCTGATTGAAAAATGTACTTAAGTACAGTAATGAAACTACTTGGTGTTGTACCTCACATTTTTCTTCAGAGTTGTTGTAGATGCTGATGGCTTGTTTTTGTTAAGAATCTCCCCACAGACCTTTTCTGTAGAGGTCAGTACTACAGTGGCTCTAAAGAAGCTTCTGACTAAAAAAACTCTGTTGTTGTAATTATAGGATCTTTATGCCTTTTGGTATCTCTACATGATTCCTTTCTGACTCTTACTCAAATTAACGACTGACTTAGCAACCCTTTGTTAAAGTTTAAGCTGAGCTCAGTTTGTAACAGTATAATAAATTCCTCTGGCCTTCTCCGTTTGACCCAAACCGAATGCAAACATAACACCTGAGTGAGACACAAAACGTTTACATTTTGTAGGTGGGTAGATCATTTTGCTCCTGGTGACAGGAAACATTTGTAAATGTTTCATAGAGATACAGAACAGCTAGAGAAATAAAACTATTGAAGCTTCTGCAGTTCCCTTTACAAACTAAAAAAACATTTAGCTCAAAGTAAAGTCATGTCTGGATCAGGTTGTTGTGTAAAGGTTAGTTTAGGTGCATTTCTTAAAGATACAGTAACCGTTGGTTGGTTTTGATTACTCTACAGCAGTCTTTCTCAAACTGTGCTCCCAGGCGCTCCCTAGTGGTCGGCAAGGTACTGCATGTAAACGACCGTTTATTTGCCGTGACGTCAGCTCAAAGTGCGACGCCACAGCTAGCTTACCAATGATTTTGGCTAAAAATAATAATGGATAAGTGCCTTTAAACCGGGCCACTCAAAAGAAAAGTTGAAAATACCAGTATTAAGAAAACAAAACAAGTATAACAGCCAAGTTTATACCTGACTGTTGAGAGTATTGATGTGTATGGAGCTAAAACAGTCTCATAATCGTTGATGAGCGATTCGATTATTATTGAACGGCTCTATGGTGCAGAAGAGGATTTTTGTTTCTCCCAAAGCACATCAAGTCTATTGTTCTTTAATTGTGCTTCTAAATTACAAATAGGCCTAAATGTTATAAATGCACACAACACTTAGTAAAGAACAACTTTTTTATTTAGCTCAAAGTAAAATCAATTGAGTTTGACATAATTGGAACGCTTAGAAACCATACTTTTTACACTATGCAAACAACTCAAAATGCCCTGAGTAGAATTGTTCATGACAATAAGTGCGTTACGCGACTTAACATTTTCATTTCTGGTTGTATATGTTAAGATGTTGCGGGTTATAGCGGGTCAACCTCAAGTGAGGTGGTCCGTGAGTGTTTGTTAAATGGGGTAAGTGATTCTTGGCCTGAAAAACTTTGAGAAACACTGGTTGCCAGATCTGGCAACCAGCTTCAGGGTTGCCAGATCTGGACCGCTTCCTGCCTAAACACCAACGCAAAAAAAGAGGAACACATCATTTGCACAGAACATTAAATTAATAAATCTATTTTTCTCTTTCTACAATATGGCTACCCTTTAATGTGAATCTTTTAAATGAGGATTTGTTTTTGTTACGAGTATTTCTTTCTGTCTGAACAGCTGCTAGAGTTACATCAAATATGCTGCACTAAAAGAGGCTGCATTCTCCATTCCTGTAGGTCGCAGTCAGAAAATAAATGGAAGAAAATGAAGTAATGGTATAATTTTATTACATTATTTAAGTCCATGTAAAACAAAGACAGTCATGATAAATAGGTTAAACAATTTACATGTATTTATATTTTCTTCACCCCCCTTACAACCAAATAAGAGTAAAACAAATGAAGAATTATTGATTTAAGTTTAACAACATGTGTTTTTCCGTTTTAGTTCAAATAAGCTGTTCAATGAGTGAAATCAGAAACCATAAATGTTTTTTATTTACAGACAGTAACGAATGAGTTCAGGATAAAAGTTTAAAGCTGATTCAGTCTGTTGGTCAGTCAGGTTTCCATGGAGATCGATGGTCCCAGAGCTGAAGCAGGAAGTCAGATCTTAAATGAAAAACAATCTTAAAAAAGTAAACAACCTTCAGACGACAGACTGCATGAATTTATACTTAGAATAATAAGTGTCTTTACTTTTGATTGAATCGAACTGTAGCATTAACACAGAACAGTTACTCTAAATTACATGAATTAAAATAAATTGTCATGTAGTGCTTCCAGTTGATTTACTGACCTCGTTAAGTAGGTGAGAGGCACACAGAGAAATACCTGCAAGTGTGAGAACGAGGGTTTGAACCATTATCAGTGATTCATTTACAAAATGGGAGCAGTGGGGGAAAAAGCTGAGGAACCTTAATACAAAAAGATCATATTTGTTTCCCTTTTACGTTGATTCACGTTAATACTAAACGTCTAAAAGGCAAAAGCTTACGTCAGAAAGCACTTTGTCGGAGGCTTAAACAACCTACAAAGCCACGCAGGTCCCAACTTCTGAAGGAAGTCCAACTGTCAGAAAATGTAACATAATGCTGCGCTAAGAGTTTGATGAGGGAGAAAACCGTCTGAGGTTTCTCTGAACTCCTGACTGGAACCGTTTATTTAAAAACACAAAGACGCTCTGCAGCGCTGCGCCTCACTGCAGCAGTTCCTCCCAGGAAATGGGCTTGGAAAAGACCTCGCGCTCCAGCCAGAGGTCGTAGTTCATCTGGAAGTCCTCAGGCAGGTCGACTCGCTGCCCCAGGACGCTCTGCAGGCAGTTGTCCACAGGAAGGAAGTCTGGGTTACTGTGGCTCTTGTCGTAGCGGCGGCTGTTGAAGCGCTCGATGCTCGCCCGCAGGGCGCACTCCTCGGCCTGAAAGTCCCAGGGACGAGCGTCCAGATCTGACACCACAAACAGAACAGGCTTAGTCTGATTTAAACTCGGTTAGGCCTGTCGCAATAAGCAATAAATCAATTAATCGCATGATAAATTAAAATTAGCTCAATAATTTCCATTTGCATAATTTATCATTTTTCTCAAAAGTCGTCATTCTGGTGCTAATTGGTAATGACATCAAAATGTTGCTGCATTATGATGCCATTACCATAATATTACTTGAAAATGGTCTCAAAACAACAATGTTACTGTTTATCGCAATAACTTCTGGAATAATTTATCCTCCAGCAAAATTTGTTATCGTGACATGGCTCAATGCCTGTAATGCTCAGTGAGAGCATTACAGGTCCTATAAAAGTATTCCACCAGACTCTCCTGTAATTGCAGCCAAAGGCTCTTCTATGAAATACTGGCATGAAGGGGCTGAATATTTATGCAATCCTTTATTTTATGTTAATACTTTAATGTCATTCAGCAAAAATCCGTTTTCATTTTGACATTAAGGGATTTTTTGTGATTTTTCTTATATCAAAAAAGATGTTTTGTTGACCATGATTTGTAAAAGCAATAATAATGGGTGAATCTTTTATATAGGCACTATACAATCAAACATATTAATACTTAAAGTGAAAAAAGCAACTAAAACATAACCAACCAAATTGAAATAGTGTTTTGTAGACTGTAGAGGGGGAAAGTATTGGCACAGAAACCATTAAATACTTTTAATGTAAACTATTATTGTGTTTATTCTGAAATCTAACCATTTTCTGACATTTTCGGGAATATATGGTAATTTGCCAGAAACTATAAAAACATTTACGATACGTAAAATTAAAGAATTCAGGAATGTATTGACTAACTCTGAATTCTTTTTTTCCCCTAACTGAGCAGTTGAAAAATCAAGAATTAGTGTTATGAGAAAAAGAAAAGAAAATAAATATCTGTAAAAACAAGTCAACCTGGCATATTAATATATTAATACATTTGAATAAAACTAAATAAAACCTTTAATTTAGTTACAATGAGATGAACACTCACCGTTTCCATAAGCCCAGTCGTCATTGAGGCGATGCCGCACCTTCTGGTAGATGGCTGACATGGTCTTCATGTTGCTCTTCCTCCACTGTCGCCCCAAGTATTTGGTCTGCACTTTGAGCAGTTTGAGGACATAAAGCTGCATCATGGCCTGCTTGACCTTCAGCGCCCTCTTCAGGATGGGAGCCGACTTAAAAACGACTAACATCTAGAGGAGACCGGCCGATTGTAAGGACATGTGTTCAAAGTCACATCTGGTTGAGTTCAGTGCGACGCTGACTCACCATTGTTCTGGAATGTTTCCATTTGGTTAATTTGTTCAGGATTCGGAGCAGGTTAATACAAGAGAACAGGTTCCTCCAGCAAAACTGAGTGTTGTCTCCCGCTTCCTGAGACAGAAATCATTCAGGGTGAAACTAAATGCCAGAATCCTGCTGAAATTAGCTGCTAAAGCTACAACTGAAGTGAGAAAACTCACCAAACTCTCTGCGGTTAACTCCGGCAGCTCATGGACCACACAGTACGGAAAATCAAGAACTGAAATGCTGATGAGAAAAAAATTATTAAAGGAAATCATTTATTGGTCTGAGAAGCTTTCAGTCAACAGGACAGGTGCTTAATATCTAAAAAGTACCTGTTTTTAGCTGTGATGTAAGACATGATGTTCTGGTTGAAAAACTTCAGGATGAGCGGGATGCAGTTGGCAAACACCAAATGCTGAGCCATGTACTCAAACTATTTCAAAAGAAAAACACGTCCTTTTGTTAAAATGAAAAGAGTATTTCTCACATCGAAAACACGCCAGAAACCAAAACTGAGGTGTTCCCACCTGGTAGATGTGGTTGAGTTTGAAGTGTTTCAGAAGCAGCAGCAGGATGGCAGAGATGGCTTTAACAATGATTTCTTTGTGGCGATTCACATCAACGCCGAGTTTCATGCTCTGCAGAACCGTCGTCCTGCAGCAAGCAGAAAAACTCCAGTTTGGTTGAACCCCTCTCAAGCTAAAATATTGACTTTAACTTTGCTTTCAACCGAGTCTGTCTGCCCCTACAGATGCTCGTCATCAGATCATGTCAGAGACTAATTTAGGTGCCCATATGTCTGCAGAAACCCGCTGATATTTGCTTGTTTTGTCGGGTTATTTCAGTGTTCAGTCCACTTACGGCATCTCCTCCGGCAGCACATCTGCCAGGATGTTAATGGAGTCTGTTTTGGCTTTAGATGTTGGAGCGGCAGCGAGCAAAATCTTCAGCAACGCAATCTGACAATCAGAGAGGCAAGGAGGTGAAATGTGACTGTTAACATGCTTTAAATGATCAGAACCTTACATATAATAATTATGACTAACAAAACATTTACATTTCCAAGTTTAACCTAAATGTAATGTTCGTAAAGGACCCCGGTGAAGTCAGTTCCTTCATATTCCTCAAGTCAAAACAATACAAAGTCAATAGTTTGTGCTGCAAATACTGTGTTGCCATCATTTTAAAAAATATTAGAATATAAAGGGAATACAGAGTTCAAAGCACCCCCTGGTGGTCACAAACAATATATACACGATCCAATTTTTCTTTGGTGTCCAACCCATAAACCTTTACTAACAACTTTAAATTATTAGTGGGACAAACAAAACATCTTTTCTGCACATCCAGCAGTAAAGTAGCACTGTATAATATACACTGTGTGTATATTTGAGCATGGCGCTCAAATATACATGCAGATTTCTATATTTTTAAATTAACCAACTCAGTTGCATATTTCTCTGAACTAAAGTACACTATTTTGTATAACCACATGGTATTTATGTTTACATTTTTAATTCTTTATTCTACTTTATGATTTATTAACTTGTTTTGACTGCCTGTCACTTTGCTGCACAGGAATTTTCCACATTGTGGGACAATAAATGATATTATTAATCTATGCTAAATATTTGTTACCAGCTTAAGTCAGGTTTGGAACAAATGCACCAAAAAACAAAACAAAAAAAAACAGCTATTGGACAAAATGTTAAGATTTTCATCTTGATCAGGTCTGACCAATGAATCAACAGTTCAAAAGAAAACTCAAAAATTTGTGTTATCTTCAGATCAATGAAAGCACCACACTCATGCTCTACAAGACAGCACAAAACAACAACACTGCTCAGTGTGGAAGTTGTTACTGATGGGAAGGAGAGAATTGGCAGTTTCCTTTTATTAAAAATGAACCCAGAAGGAATAAAAAGATGCAAAAAGGAATTAAAATGAATATAAATACAACTGACTTTCTTTTTCAATTGAAAAAGAAAGAAATGCTTCTCATTTTGCTTTGAGAGGTTACCTTTAAACATGAAGTAAAACTGAACCAGCAAGCACTCACCATGTACTGAGGCAAACTGGGAAGAATCCCCTGATAAAGCAGCTCGGTGGCACACATCTCCACCTCCTCTTCACCCTGAACACAGGAAATGAAGAAAAGAAGACATGTTAAAGTTAACAATATAATAGAATATATTATAGCTTCACTCCCACTTACCACAGACAGCGGGGTTTTCTGATATTCTTCCTCCTTTCCCATCTGTACCTCTGCTACAGAAATATACTTATGCTGTAAAAATGGGAAGAAAATGTTAAAAACGAACAACTCTAACCACATCCGTACTGATCTACCACACATCATGTTGCAGTACCTGCTTCAGCGTCTTGATGCTCTCGTGAATTGGCCGGGGTAAACCAACCACTGTATCCGTGTCGCTGCAGAACAAAAATACAGCTTTATTATGTCTGGAGGGCTGCAACTAAAAATTATTTTAGTAATCAATTATTCTATTGATTAACTGGACAAAAAAATTCTGCAGATTTTTAATTTAAGCAATCCGTTTTTATACAATATTAGAAATACATTAAAAGATGCAAATAAATAAATAATTAAATTCCTATTTTAAATAAGAAAATAAACATTTTATTGCCTAAAATACAATTATAATACAATACTAGTAAAATACCATTTTGTACAATAATTGATTAACAACTGGATAACTAAGTATGCTTAATAAGAGATTTTATTTTACAGAATTTAAACTAGGTGAAGTTAAAACTATGTCACTTAAGTAGTTCTGAGCAAAAAATATTTACAGAAAATGAAGGTTTTATTCACTTTAAATTCAAAATGTGTTTATTTTTGATTGATTTCTTCTCTGAGTGGGTTGCTCGTTCAGAAAATTTACTTAATTAATCAATTCATAAATTAGTTGACAAATATTTCAATAATCAGTTAATGACGAGGAATCCAATTAATCATTTCTGCATCATGAAAACGTTTCTTTTTTTGTACAAACTCACTTTCCCAGTGTGTAACCAATGAATTTACTTCTACTGGATTCCAGAAAGTTTTCGATATCTTTTTCCCTGTTGGAGCAAAAACATTAATAGCATCAGTATTGTCTCATGAAATGTACACTAAGCATAGAAGCTGCAAACTTGAGGGGTAAAACAAATATAAACATGAATTAAAATGTCTGTGTTTGTTAAAACTGCCTGGTAACTGTGCTGTACCTGACTTTGGGAGCCCATGGTAACCCTTTAGGGAAGGACACCCTCTCTGACGGAGGATGAGGAATGGGTGGAGGCATCACCTCGTCGCGTTCCAGAGGGAACGTCTCTGGCTCCAGAGAGTTATCATTGTCATCGTTATCATCTTCATCCTCACGAGAGTCGTCAGCCTTGTAGGGATCCTTCTCATTGAAGGCATCCAGGTTGTCCTGCTTGATTAGCGCCTGAGAAAAAAAAAAGCACTCATAGGAGACTATTGAACTAAACTGCAGCGAGACACAATGCAGACAACAGTGAGCTTACTGTAGGTTTTTCACAAATGGTCTTAAGTTATCTGATTTGGAAAAATATCAATAGTCAGACATTCAATTCAAATTCCTAAGGGATTAATAAATGTAGTCTGTCATTATAAATCCTCCGTTCATTTGCAGAAAGCAGCAGTAACATCCAGGGAGATGCAGATAATTACAGGAGAGTCTAGACTCCGATCATTATTATTTAAAACCAGAAAGCTTGTATTGATCACTGTGTGATGTGACTGGCTCAGCTGGAGCTAATGCCAGATTACTAATCAGTAATTATAGTCAAACCACAGTATATTCATTTAGAAATATTTTTTTTAACGTTAAAAATGATGCTTGTTTAAATGGGCATGCAATTATCAATGCACAGTAGTTATAGATATGGATATAGAAAAAACTAAGAAAGACTTTCAAAATCAAGTTAACATGAATTGTAACTTATTTAATGATGCTACAGATGTAAGAGGGGTGTAAAAATAAGTTCATACTTCTACCCACTCCTTTGAATGTGTAAATATACTTTAGCCTAGGTTATGAAGCACAAGAATAAATGTGTGAGTTAACTAAAACTCTGAAGAGAACATTATATGAGTAATATTATCAACAAGTCATATAAAAACAGAGATGATGCGAGCTAGTGGGACATCGCACCCAGGTTTAGGAAAAAGAAAAGTCTTGTGTTTGTTGAGGAATGACAAGTAACTAAGTTAAAACGTATAACATTTTAAAATATTTAAGTTTATCCTTAAAGTGTCACTCTTTTTGCTTGATAATTGTAAACAAATTGAGGAAAAAATTTATTTGTTCATTACTAATAGCTCCAGACCTTTGATCTCATCTAGAAATCAGATGTAGACCTTTGAATAAACGGTTTGGAAACCTCTGGTCTAGATGGTTTAGCTTAAAGTCTGTTCTCGGAGCCGCGGCAGTGTCTACCTTGTGCTCTCGGCGAGCTCGTTTCTGCTGCTGCTCGATGAGATCGGACGCCGACGCCGGAGGAGACGCTGCCCTCATACTGCGAATGACTCGAATGCTGTCCTCTGGCAGCGGAGGGAGACCCAGCTCCTCACGTTTGCAGACCTTTATGCTCTGAAGCTGCTCAAACCCTCCCAGCGTGAACTGAAACAGATGAGAAAGAAGGATTTTCCGGCACAATGCGTCTCTTCGCACCAGAAGCAGCCTGGATCGGTTTCCTCTCTCACCAGTATGCTCTTCCACAGCAGCAGCAACACCTTCTTCATGGGAAAGTGTGGGGCATGGCCGCTGCAGAACTTGGTAACCATCCCAAAAAGCATGACGGAGATCGGCTCGTTGTTGAACAGAGGTGAACCTGGATTTTATCACCAAGTTGTAATCAGCTTCCATGGGAAATTTTCAAACACAACCTTAAAATGATGGCAGCTCTTCTGAAGATGTTTACCCAGTTCAGCTCTGAAGGTTTCCTTCATGATTTTCCATTCAGGCTTGTCGGCTGGGTCGTCCTGCTGGATCGTCTCCACCATCAGGTACATGATGTTGAGCAGAACTCTGAGATCGGTGCTGTCAGCGAGGGAGATGGCTGGCTTTCTTACTGCACTGCTGCAGGCAGCACTGTTACTGAACAACAGGAAACAGATTGCTGTTATTCAGCAGAACATCTGTCCACCCAAAGCCTTGTAAAATGTTGACTTTTTTCTTTCAGGGATCTATTTTCAGCTTATCGGAGGTCAAGTTAGTTAAACAGTCGTTGCTCGTACTCGATTTCCATGTTGAGAAGTTCGACCAGAGCAGAGAAGGTTCCAACATCAAGCAGCAGAAATATGTTGTATCTCATCCAGTACTGAACCTCAGCCTCACAGCTGCAGTCTGCAAAGGCACCTGAAAAAACAAAGTAGAGAAAAAAATACAGATGTTCTATGGCTGAATTAATTCAATTAATCGTGATTAACCAATCAAAATTATTGCCAACTAATTATTAATCTATTAATTGTTAAATAGTGTGCATGAATTCAAAATGAGCCAACTGCTGAAAGAAAAACACACTCATGGCAGTAATGGTGTCAAAACTGCACAAAAACAACAAACACATTTTGCATTTAAGATGAAAAAAATATATACATTTGCCTCTAAAAATGTTCTACCCAGAATTCTTTAAGTTCTGAATTTGAACCGAGCTTCACCTGGTGTAAATTCTATAAATAAAATAAAATGAAAAAACTTCTATTAAGAAGTATTTACTATACAATTATTAATAAGTTAACTCAAAGATTAATCATTAGTCCTACTCTGTTTTAATGCTAAACCAAGCAGAAAGGCATGAGCTTTTCACATGACTGTAGTGAAGTATTTTCTTAGCTGCAGATGAATTCTTTGCTACAAATAATCAACCGTTCCATAAAGGAACATTGTTGTATTTTAGGCAGCAATATGTTTTTTTTCTTCTTGAATTATTTGCAATTTTCTATATCTAATTTTGTATAAAATAAGCTTAAGATTGTAAATAAAAAACTTAAAAGAATGTGCCAATTTATCTGATTGATTAATCATCATAATAATTGATAACTACAACAATAGCTAGTTGGAGCCTGAGTATATTTTTATTCCAAACAATGTAAACAACTTGCACTGACCCTGAGCCATGTAGAGGATGGCTCTGGCAACCTTTAGCCTCTTCTCACGACCAATGACCTCCAGGCCGTCCAGCAGACGCATGGCGTGCGCTCTGTGCTGAGCGGCATCGAGGTCTGTCCACTTCTTATCCGACACTGAGGTCCAGACAAACGGAAAATGCAACATTACAGAAATACCTTCAATTTATAAATGGTAGTTTGAGGAATAACTACCCACCATGAGCTCTGAATTCCTCCTCAAAGCACTTCCTGTTAAGGGCAAACTCAGGTCCTTCGGTGTAACTGTAAAGCTCTGAAACATTTGCAAATAATTATAATTAAAAAGCTATAAATGCATGTAAAATTAAGTTTTGAGTGCTGAGAAAATATGCATCGAAATTTCTGGAATATCAATCAATCTATCTTTATTAGCGTTGCACTATTACACAAAACAAATTGACCAAAATGCTTCAATTTAAGATGTGCCTTAGAATGAAAAGAGAATAAAAACACAACATACACACCTGACAGCTCTGCAGCCCACTTATCTGTGTCAGAATACTCAAACTCAAGATCTGGAGACTCAGACAGGCCCTGTGAACAACACAGCAGCTTGCATCAATCTGATGGATGGCTTCCAAAGAGAAGTCAATTTATCTTTTTTTTTTTATAGTGTACCAGAAAGCACACAAGAGTGTTTTTCAAAGATCTTCAAAGGATGTTTGACAAATTTAACAGACAAAACACCAAGATAAAAAAAATATATCTAAAGTATGTGTGATAATATAAAGTTCATGATCTTAACAGCCGCTCAGCGTGAGGCAGAAAGCTGTGCAGCAGATTGCTGGTTCTGCTTTTGACGAAGCCGATGGTAACGGTTCAAAGTATTTGTGGAAAGAGTGTGACAATGTTCAGAGGCTGTTTCCTGCAGCGGATCTGAAACAGATCCTGGGCAGAGGATAGGGATGCTCCAGTGAATCTTTCAGCTCCTGTCACCATCACTGGAAGGGCTCTTCTGTCTGCTATACTGCAGCTGGAGAACCGCACTGATATCAGTAAGCTATCAGCTGTGATACTGAAATCATCTTACTTATGTGTTCAGTAAATCCAGCATCTATCATTTTCAACACCACCACTAAGGGGATGGTCTCCACACCATCAACCCTGGTCCTCAGGGACAGTCTCTTCATGTTTTAAATGGTTCTCTGGTCCTGTGCACCTTATTAACATGATTGCATTCCCTTCTCAGCATCACATCAAGTGAATTAAGTGTTAATGACTTAATTCATTTAAATTCAGTTGTGTGGCAGAAGGGAAACTACTTAAACCAAGCAGTGCAGTGGGTTTTGAGGACCAGGGTTAGAAAAAAACTCAAGTCTTAATGGTTAATTTTCCTTCATGTTTCAGGTTGTTTCCCTGCTTCATAACACCTGATTTCATTTTATGGATGATTAACAGGCTTTTGCTGAACAGCATTTATCTGAATCAGATGTGTTAAAGCAGAGAAACACAAGCACAAGGCAGTGTGCCTCGAGGACAAGGGTGGGCAAACACTAGTTTAGATGTTTCCCTTTTCCCACACACCTGAATGAAATAAACATACTTCTCCAGACCTTACTGGCATAACTAGGGAAGTAGTTTCTGATAGATTCAACAATAACCCCGTTATATTGTACTATTTCACATAAAGGTTACCCAAGATGTTTCCTGTTAAAAGGACACTACTCCTTATAGATATGAAACTAGATTGCTATGTTGGGTGTCAAAGTAGAAAACGGCGTAAAACGTGAAGTTAGTCCGATCAATAGCAGTTATGGCCTCTAATAGCTGCTAGCTAACACCAGCTAGTTAGCGTTTAACGTCAGAAACACCGATGATAAACGGTATTAATTACTTAAAAGCCAATGACTGAAACGACACACCGCTGCCGCTTATTTAAATGACTTAAAGTTTCTCGGTTCTGCTATTAAACTGGTCAGTTAGCCCAACTAGATCGAGCTGGTTGTCGTTGCTAAAGCAGCAGCAGATCCAAAGGCCTAGTTTATCTCTGAAAAACCATGATGACAAAGAACATTTTTCTCTTTTCGTACCTCTGAGTCTTTCCTTGGAGTTCGAGGGAATTCACCTCTGCCTCCTTTATTTGGTAGCATCGCTCTCTGTTTATTGTTTACAGGAAGCCCACCGCCATTCCCACCGACCTCCATAATTCATTTGCAAGCGAACTAAACTCTCGCGAGATGAAACGGGGTGTAAGGGAGTTTGCTTCTGACGTCAGCATCTCACGCTTTCTCAAAAAGAATGTTGAAATACTTCAAAATACATTACAAATAATTTTTTTACCAGGTAGTTATACACCAATATTGCATACAGTTTTGTAGTTACGACTAATAAAAGTGACATGAGTGTCACTTTGACACGTGTAGGAACGGCTATACAGACAGTGTGTGGAGGGATAATCGAAGTAAGGCCATTTTCAAGAGTGAACCATTTATTCAGGACAGATGCTGAACAGAATGCAGGTTTATGAAATCATTCAAACTGAACTACAGCTTCTGTTAAATGCAGGACATTACATAATTAGGGATATTTAATTCAAATGTAACATTCTCCTTTTAAATCACAGTGGGACTCATGACAGTAGCTGGGATTCACATTCATTTGTGTCAATCATAAAACACTTAATGTGATTATAATTAGTCAAAGCAGATAAATTGAATACAGATACGTTTTCAGGTGCTTCAATGAGAATAAAACTATCTGCTCTCACAATAAATAAAATGGGAAAATCTACAATTTCAAAACATTCAACATGTTAACAGTGTGTAAAATAATTTACATTTATGAGAAAGATCAAACAAATACACTGGGCTGCTAATGCAGAAAATTTAAATTCCTTTAGACTGATGAAAGGATGAGGGTTTTGGTGCATAGATGTCATACTCTGGAGGAAACTAAACTCTGTTTTAAATACAAATGACTAAATGAGTTACAAGGCACTGTCAACCAATAGTCACCATGGTTACAGCACTCATTTTCTCTAATTCCTTTGAGTGTCCCTGAATCTAATGCCATTAAAGCTGTCAGTGCAAACAAGTAAGCACTTCAAAGCAGCTCTCAGTTATTCCTCAACAAACAATAGGTAAAACGGACTCAAATCGGCTGATTAAAAGGTTACATCAGCTGAAAACATTAATAACAGTAATTATATCTTATTGCAGAAGAACATTTCTAAAGGGTAAAACTGCAGTGTACACATGTTTACCATGACTTTAAAAGTATACCAAACATAAATGGACACTATATAGTCAATAATACGGTCATCACAAAGTACGGCAGTATATAATCCAGGCAACTGAAATGTGTTAACAAGTTTTGACAGGACAACAACCACCAAACTCTACAGCTTTACCAAAAATAATAAAATGAACAAGTTATGGCTTATTGTTAGAAAAAGGCAAATGTCATGAGGATTTTGTAAGCGCCACACAATAATGCTTAGAAATAACTAAAAGTGTATAAGATGACACAAAGTGTAAAGCAAGATTTGGTTACAACTGGCTGTAAAGAGATTTTTGCAAAGCATTTTAGATATTTTTTTTCTTCCTGTATAAAACAATTGATCAAAACCACAAAGCCATCTGCTGTGTAAGACCCGTACTGAAACAGGTCTAAAGAATAATATAACTTTTTAAAGACTGCTCTATCTGCTGCAGAATGAAAGTGGAATATACATCACTAAACATGAACTTTTATCAGGTCAGTTGAGCCAAACACAGTATTAAAACTTCTAAAGTATTTATTTAGTACCATTATAAAAAGGGCATTTTTAAAAAATATTGATTAAACACGATACTGAAAATCAGATGAAATAGATCTTGTAAGAAAAATATTTACAGACTATGCAAATGCCCTTAGGTGACAAAAACATTACTGAAACAATTTGTTTTCCCAGAAATTATAGTCCTAACTATTCATTGTGGTAAGCAGAAACCATGATATTACTAAAGATCAGGGCACTTCTTCTCCCTCTCATGGAATGCCTCTTGTGAATAAATGTTTTTATGTGAAAAGAAAAAACATTAAAGCAGCACTGAGCTATATTTGGCCACTAGGTGGTAGAAATATTAGAAACAAAGTTTTATTTTTAAGTTGCTATGGCTCATCTGCAAGCAAACCACACTAAATATACCCAAATAAAGCTTAGTTTGGCTACCTTAAAAGCACAAGTCCAGCAACAGGACTTTAACTCACATTTGGTCCACTTTGAGGAAAAAAATTCCCCCACTCATCGTTTTAATGTCAGCGCACATCCCAGAAAGTTTTCACACAGTTTTTCTGCACAAAAGTGACTGAAAGAATCAAACACCCAGCTAAGTGTTTAAGGGTCAATAAGCACAAGGAACTATTAATTGGTGCATTCCGAGCATGCATATTTTCAGAATTAAATCTCAGACAGTAATCGTATACATCTAAAAAATAATAATACATTGGCTGTCTAAACAGGTTTATCTCACTTTTAGTTCTGTATCTTTCACAACACTAGCCCTCTGTCCTCTGTTATTTGGCACATTTTACTGGAAAAGCTCTCAGACAGGAACCAGCAAGTAAGGAAACACTTTCAACACATCTATCAGATATCCAAGAGCTACAATTATTACATTAACCTTTTATAGCCAGCTAAGTGCCACGTGCATCGTTTATAGGAAGCATCACGTCAGATGCGTCTAAATACAACTTGTACCTCCCATGAAAAGTATAAAATACAAGATAGATAAATCTATGTGTTGCCAGGAGAAAGGCTAATATCAGAAATATACAGATCCACGTAACAGATCCACGTAGGACTGGTCCGGACTGTGGTGGTGGCAGCCTAATACCTGTAGCGAAAAAACACAAAAAGACATTTTTAAAAAAAGTTTCAGAAGGTCCTATAAAATATTAACATTGGTTTACATTTTAACACACATATTAAATACAATTCTACAATAATCCATTTAGTACAAAAATGTATATTCTACTGATTTTTATGTGTCAACGGGGTTTAAAGTTGTGTCACTGTCAAGTTACTAAAGTTTTAGGGTAAGCATCAAGAAGAAACATTTGCTACTGAATAACTTTCAGAACATTGAATGTAATTAAGATGTATGCGTATTAGAAGAAATGTTTTAACATGTGTGTGTTTTATCATTTTAAATGTGCAAAGTATATACGTACCTGTAGTAGTTTGGCTTAAAGGGGCCATTTTTATTCAAACCCAGATACTTTGCCTGCTCATCAGTGAGTTCTGTTAGGTGGGCATCAAAAGTGGCCAGATGCAAACTGGCAACATACTCATCTGAAAAAGAAAAAAAGAAATGGCAGAGTGTTTGAATTCAAAAGACTCAATGTCTGAGATGATTTCTATGGGTGACTTTTACTACAAAAACCTTACACTCTCAATTTGAAAGCAGAAATTTAATCTCTACTTTCAAAACTTATAATTGTGTACTGTAAACTTCTGCTCTCTTTCAAATATTTTCACTTCTTCAAATTTTTGTTGTGGTTCTCAAATTTTCTGCTTCTTGCACAGATATTTTCTCCTTGCGCTACAAGCTTTTTCTCTGCAAAGATCAAATCTGCGCTCACAAAACTCTCTTCCTTGCTTGTAAATTCAGTAACAACAAAATAACCAATTTTGTCAGAAGGATTTCACTGACACAGACTGCTGTGTTCTGAGAGACGGCAACAAGCCTCGTGTTTCAGCTACAAACTTCTGATCACTTCACAGCATTTACTCTGTAAAACTGAAGTTAATCACTTCAAAGTTGAGAAAAGTTGTAACATTTGACCTAATAAATAAGGTTTTATTAGATAAACATGTCCCAAAGGCACTTAAACTCAAAACTCAAAGAGATCCACACTGTCAGATGCCTATAAACGTTTTAATAACTTTAACTGTAATAGAGTTTACTTTACTGTAGAAAATTAATATATGCTTGAATTAAGTTGAAAAAAAAAACGAATTCAAAATGCGTAGAACTTTACATCCACAAAACTCCATCAAACAAATTAAAACATTCCTGGAAAATGAAGCAGAACCTCCCTATTATGGACTTCTCTATTAAATTTCCACCCTGGTAATTAGTTTTTACTCTGGTAAATGCAATGTGGATGCAGGTGGTTAATAATGACCTACAACACTTTCCTGGTTCCTGGAAAATGTGCTTTACGTTGAGTTACTTTACATTAAGCTATCAATCTAACCAAAATAACAAAACTTATACATTTGGTAGATAGATGTAGAAAAACAACTAATTCACTCTACTTCTGCTGCTATTGTGTAGTTCTCCTTGCAAGCTTCTAAAATGTAAAAACAATACCGTCACACTTTGAATCCTTACCCATTTTTTTGGGAAGCAAGTACACATCTTGTTTGTAACGTCCCTCTGGGGCATTATACAACTCTATAAGGGCCAAAGCCTGAAACAGAAACAACTATTACTCACACGATCATATCGAACATGAAAAAAAGACTACAAATCTTGAATTTAATAAAAGCAAGAGGCAGGAAAAAGGAGTCAAGGCTATAAAAATAGCCATAATTTAGTTCCCCGCTTACTCCGTCATTTCCAGGGCGGATCAAGAGATTACGAGCCATAACTGCAGAAAATGGAAAAGGCCTACTGCAAATCCTGTGTGCTCTTCCAGCTATTATAAAGCAGAAACATAAATACAGTTTGGCTTTTACAACCATTTTACCTGAGTGGTGGCTGTGATGGAAAGGACAAAGGTGGGAACGGTGGAGCAGCTCAGGTTCAATAGGCGCCCCTGTGAAACATGACATCATGTTATTAGCAGGATGAAAGGAGTTTGCACATCATCAATATCACCAACTACAACTTTATCCATAAGAGTAAAGAAAAGGACAGGACAAGACATGTTTTATAAAACATCCTGCTTAGATATAAGCTATTTTAGCTGGTCAAGTTAACATCCCCAGATATGTCTCACAAAAAGAGTTAAGACTTAATTTTATTTATTAAATCTGTAGTTATAAGATGCAATTCCAATAATCAAAGATGAAGACCATTACCTCTGCCAGCAGGATAACCCTTTTGCCATCAGGCCAGATCACATGATCCACCTGAGAGCGGACTCGTTCCCATGTCAGCTCAGGAGTCCGGAGACTCGCCTAAAAGTATTGAAAAACAGGAGTCACTCTTTCATCTTTAACACAGTCCTTCAAATATCTTTATGAGTGACATAGGTTTTAAAGCAGTAGTTTACCACATCAATCTCAGTGTTTGAGTGTCCCATGTTGCACACAATGCAGCCATTTTTCATTCGATCCAGCTGGTCCCTGGTCACCACGTTTTTATTCCCTGCAGAAAGGCCATTTAAATCCACCATCCACATAATAGCGAACAATCAAAGGTCAACAGTGCAAAGAGCCATTAGCTGAAAAGCCTCTACAGTAGATTAAAAAGCACAGAAATATAATCCTGTATCTATGCATTCTTAGGAGAACATCAGTATGACTTTAAAGTTGGGTTACCAGTGCATGTGATGATAACATCGACCAGGCGAATGACCTCATTCAGCTTGACGACCCTGAATCCATCCATGCTGGTGAAAACAGAGATTAGTTGGTCACATCAGGGAGGTATCACATAGCTACTGACAAGCAAATCAATTTAAGTGCAGAGCAGAGCTCCCTAGTGGGCTGTTATGTTGTGTGGGAATTAACTGAACAATACTGTCCAACTATGTTGAGAGTAACTAGTATAATAAGGTGTCCAAGGTTAAATTTATTGCATAAATCACACAATTTTTAGGCGTCAATGAAGTTAATTTAAATTGGCTGATTTCAGGGCAATGGCATGGCTTTTAAGAATTAGCCACATATTTTCGTTGGGCTTCAATAAGGTTGAGGCCATTATAAAAGTCTAAAGGGTTTGAATTTTTTCACTTATTTTGTGTTCTTTTCAGCCCTATATACATTTTTTTTTCACCTGTAGTTTAAAAATGCCACAGTGAGCTTGCTAAAAAGTGAACAAAATATCAGATGGTAATGTTCCAGCAACTTGCAATAACTGAGCCTCTTGAGAAGTCCTGGATCTGGAATATAATATAAGGGGCAGCTTGGACTAAAGTAATTGACAGCATTTGGACAGGTCAGTGATCTCAAACATAAATCAAAACTCCTCAATCCTTTGAAAATATAATATTAACAGCCATGTTTGTGTGAGGAAACCAACCATCTTGCATTAACTCCAACGGTTCTGATAATAAGTGGACAAATAAATTAAGTGAAGGTGTCACCAGTGCATTTTTCTAGTTATTTTTAGCATCTTTAAATGCTTGTTATTAATGATGCAGTCTGGCCTGTGTATCCACAGTATGTCAGCACATTCAGCACAGCGATCATTTAAATTAATTTTCTCCTCACCAGGCTTGCAGGGCACAGATGGGATCAATCTCTGTTACGTAGACGACAGCTCCCAAAGCCTTCAGAGCTGCGGAGCAACCTTTTCCAACCTGCAACAAAACCACATCAGGCAAAAAAGCTGTTACTTTAAATCATAAATATAAAAAATTGCTGTATTTAAACTATGAAACTCAGTTTTCCTAACATTTGTTTTACGTTATTAAGATTAGATTGTCTCTTGATATTGCAAATTGTCTCTCACCTCACCGTACCCACAAACCACCACCTGCTTTCCTCCAAACATGACATCTGTGGTTCTCTTCAAACTAAACAGATTGGAGACGTAAAATTAACATATTTAGTGGCAAAGAAGAAAAACTACCCAGAAGATTGAGTATCCGAGTAGTCGGAAATAGTACATGACGCAATCTGAACCGTATTGTTTATCACAGCTCAAACAAATCAAGGTTTTTTTATTGGCTTATTTTCAATTTTTAATTAAAACAATTTATGTTTTAATTCAAACAATTAAAACATAATTGTTTGAATTATGTTTCAAACAATTGATCTTTACCACCTAACTCATGCACAAAGGAAAACACTACTATGAAACAGCAGTTTAACTAGCAGATAATTAACCAGCAGGGACAGTGATTAGAGGTGTACAAAGCACTGATCCAGTTCAAAGAGATGCAGACCATGTAAAAAAACAGTGCACTATACCATAAGAAATACAGCAACATGTTGTTAACGTACACCAAATATTCAATCTGTAATTTGCATAATATAATCCCTTTGGCCACTGGTGCAACAAAAAAACCTTTAAAATAATATCTAGCCCATTTTACTCACCCATCTAAGATAGACTCCCTGCAGCAGTACAGGTTGTCAAACTTCTGCTTTGTCACGGAGTCATTTACGTTCATGGCTGGAACACACAGCTTCCCTGCTTTAGAAAGCTGATACAACCTGGATTAAAAAAATTGACAAAACACATGAAACAGGTTAGCAAAAATCTAAACATGTTCATAAGATTCACATCTAATTTAAAGTAAATCACCTGTGAACTCCAGTAACACTCTCCTCTACAATGCCTCTGATCTTCTTGAAGACGTTTGGATATTTCTTATACACCCAGTGTGTCAGGTCTCCACCATCATCAAGGATCTAACAAAGATTTAAAAGTTTTCAAACTGTAATTAACAAAACACAAGCAGCTCTTCTGACCCTTTCAGAGCTATTTTAGGCAACAGTATATATTACTATCAAACTGTCACTTCATGAGGGGATAAAAATGTTTTTCACCCACCATGTTGGGCTGCCAGCCCTCAGTGTTGACACAGCGGTCAATGCACCACCAGAAGTCATCCTCAGATTCTCCTTTCCAGGCGAACGCAGCCACACCTAAAACATCAGAGATGGAAATAATATAAAGCATTTTCCACAGAAAACCCACAACAAAACATTGTTGTGGGTTTTCAATCTCTTTAATCCCCAGAACCAACAAACCTAATGAATAATAATAATAATAATACATTTTATTTATAATGCACTTTACATTCCTAAGAATGTAATTCCTAAGAAATCTAATGGTCAGATTTCATTTTCTACTTTATTTATGGAGCTCTTTTAAGTTCAAGTCTGAAATGATAAAAGAACCATAAAAATAATTTAATTATCACAGAATTACTAAAATAAAAATGTTTAAAAAATTATAAATAAAAAAAAAGTTCTTTAAACTTTTTTTTAATTAAATAAACATAAATAAAAATTATTATTTATTATTCAGCAAATGCACTGAATAATTATAAAGACAGTTAATATAGGTTACATTAAAAAGATTAATTTTAAGATTCATCTTAAAATTCATCTTGAAAGCTGAGACAATTTCATAAATTGTATTTTTTAGTTTTCATATTTTCACTGTATGTCAAAATGGACAATAAAAATGTGTAATTTTTCAGTTCAAACTGTCTGAGTTTATGTATACCTCCAATATCAGGACATGATGTAAATGCCAGTTAAAGAGTTGCTCAACAGCAGTTGACATTTGCAGATTATTTTCCACAGAGTTTAATAAACGGCCCATTTTGAAGAAGATGACGCACACCAATAAATTACTAAGACAAGCACCTCGAAGTGCAGAAGCCCCGGAGAGTACTGAACTCTCCTACTTTACCAGAACTCTGAATGTTTTCTCTGGGCATTTAGTGCACAACATTTAGACAGTTACATAGCAACCAAGGATAAAAAGGCTCAAGCAGAGCCACTCTCTCTCTAAATGGGAATACGTATGTGGTCCAATCATCTCTGTAGGGCTCAATGTTCAAGAGTTTGCCATTTCCAAACAGTAACCTTGGTTTTAAACGACATGAGATGTTCCCATTACAAAGCAAAGCTTTGCTCAAAAGATGCTAATAGGGGGCATGTAACATATGTTATGAACATCATGGCTGTAGTCAAGTGGAAGTAAAATATAAAAAGGATCAAACTGCCAAGTTAATGATTAATATTTATAATATTACATGTTAGATGGCTTGATAAGAGAATTGTTTTTATCATCCCTGCTGCTTACCTCTCTCTGCCAGGGCAGCAGCAACTTCATTCTGCGTTGAATAAATGTTACAAGCAGTCCAACGGCACTGAGCTCCAAGAGCCACCAGAGTCTCAATCAGCACCTGATGAGAACCACACAAACAGGAATGTGATATGTAATACGTTTCATTTAAAACATTATAGTGTGCATCCAAGCCTCTGTTAAACCACTTGATATGAGAAAATATATATATATCTTACTGCAGTCTGAGCAGTTATGTGAGTGCAGCCCACAATTTTGGCACCAGCTAAAGGTTTCTCACTCTGTGCTCTCTTCCTGAGTGAGATCAGCGCCGACATATCTGAACAACATAACAAATAGTGAGTGGGAGAAACAGAAGCACAGATGATGCTGAAAAACTCGTAGTTTTCACAATATTCCTCGGAGAGACGGTTATTTCTACATGCACTCTGTTAAAGTGTGTAACAGAACTTACTAGTACCGGGTCGGACACCCTTTTGTCTTCAGAACTATCTAAATTCTTGAGGGCATTTTGGCCCTTAGTGGATAGAAATGGTCAAAAGCAAAACTCGGGTAAGGAGGTGGTGTTTAAACTATACTCAGTTAATAATAAGAGGCCCAGTGTGCCAAGAAAATATAATCGAAACCATTACTCTACTACTAATAGCCTGAACTGATGACATTAGTCCTTATGGTCAGGGCCGGATTTAGGAGGGTGTGGGCCTCTGGGCTTGTGCCAAGGTGCGGGCCCTACTTAATCATCGTTATACAGTTATATATACGTATATACAGTATATATATATAAAGTATATACGCATATGTATTTATACGTATATATGTTAAAATTTAAGTTGTATTTTTAGTTAGCATATTATGAAAAATTTTGCCCATCAAGTCATTGAAAGACAATCGGCCTTCTTGATACAACAAAAAACTGAAGTTTTTAAAGAAAATGGTTGGTAATCAATCAACTAGTTTTAGCCTATGTTTCTCATGACATTAATTGACTAGGTGCTTCTTATTTTCAAATCTGTTGTTAAATGGTGCAATAAGTGGTCAGGTTTTTTTTATTATCATAAAAACTCTAACCAAGAAGTTCACAGAAACTAGCACTGCCTGGTTTTAAAAAAAGCACATCAAGACAGATTTTCCGTCTGCGTTTTTGATGAATCAGCTACAAGTGAGCTGCTCAGTTCACTGTGTCTTTGTCATGCGTTACCTTGTTCTGCTATCTCAATTTCACGTCTCCCGAATTCAGCCTGCTTGATGTTTTTCACGCAGAAGTCACTGCTGCCCTTCGAGTTGACTTGTGTTTTGTCCCGAGGCGAAGTCTCGTCATCTGAGCTATCAGTGTAGGACGCAGCTGAAATGAAAAAAATATATAAATAACAATACTTATGATATCTTGATGTTGTGTATGTAGTGCAATGTGCATAATGTGAACTCTCACCAGAGCTGTAGCTGTCAGTGGAGGACTGCGAGATGGAGCGGGACAGGGAACGGCGGCCTGTTTTGGTGGGAAACCTGCTGAACTCCTGTTTTTCCTCAACAAACTGAATTTGCTATAAAACAAACAAACAAAATAACTATTATTTGGTTTAAACTGACATGATATGAAACAAATGTAAAGTCAGCACAAAGAAACAAACACAAAAGCAAAAGGATTTTATTAGAAGAAAATGCAGTGCAGTGTTTTAAATATTTTGTGCAATGGTATTGTAGTTTTACTAAAACTGAATGAAGTCAGATGGGTTTATTTTCTTGTCCCATCATAATTCTTTTATAGCTAGTAAGCTTCTCTTTTCTGTTGCCAAAAATAGATGCTTAAGCCGCCTTTGGAAATTTGGTTTTGGATTTCCCAATCCAACTTATACTGCTAGTGAACAACCCCACTCAACTGCATTGCTATAAAAAATTTATGCATGTTGCATAAATTAGTAAACATTATGCTTATAAAACAGAGAAGTCTCTTTTGCCATGTCAGCTTATTTTTTATCACAGCAGCACATTTTTGCTGACTGAGAATGAATGGATGGATGGATGGATGGATGGATGGATGGATGGATGGATGGATGGATGGATGGATGGATGGATGGATGGATGGAAGTAAAATTGTGTCATGTTTTTGACTTCATGCAACTATTGGTGTTATGGATCATTTTAATAAGCTGATCCCATTACCTCTTGGGCTACATGTTTCCATTGTTGATAGAAATCAGCTAAACATTTATAGATCTTTAAAGAAATCTTGTGCATAACAAAGTTATTCATTGTGTAACTGAGGTTATAACCACAGACTTCAATGCACATAATTTTATTTATTGTAGACCAACACAAAACAGCACATAATTAATGGAAGGATTTTTTTTTCATCTAAATTATTGGCATGTATTACATTTTGTATTCAGTCCCTTTAACTCCTGTATCCCCAAAATAAAATCTAGTGTAATCCATTGCTTTCGGAGTCATTTAATTTGTAAACAGAGTTTATCTGGATGTAATTTAATCTCAGTTTAAATCCAGACGCTCTGTGAAGGCCTCAGAGGTTTCTTAAAGAACATTAGTGAACGACTGAGAGGATCAAAGAAGGCAGCAGACAGGTCAGGCAGAAAGTTTAAAGTAGTTAGGTCATTAAAAGTATCCCACGCTTCGAACATCACACGGAGCCCGGTTCAATCCCTCACCCGCAAATAAAAAGTGAAAAAACACAAACCTATTAAAATCAGAGAAGCAGTTCAGAAACCCCAGGAAATAACAGAGGAGCTGCAGAGCTCCACAGGAAAATGATCAGTTGTACATTCCACAGTTTCAGAATGGAAGAGTGGAAAGATTGTTGAACCATGTAGTCCACACGGTAAACATGTAGTCATATCACACCAAATTCATGCCATACTTTTTATATCTCTGTTTTAAAAAATGCATCAAAATAATTTACCTCCCACTTCACAATTATGCTATACCTTGTATTTGTCCCTCAGAAAAATCCTAAAAAGAAATCCATATGAATTTGTGGAAAACATCAATAGGTACAAATATTTTTGCAAGGAACTATACATACATAATGTTATTTGTGTTTTTGCATTATATGCTTATCTTAAGATAATAATCAGATTCTGGATGTTTGAGCTTTCAGTAACTGTTATCAAGGATTAAAGGAAAACAGGCCAAAGTGACAAGGTGGCATGAAAACAGGTAGATAAAGCAATGTAATTCAGTCACACATCTTAACTGAGATAAACATATTTTCCCCTGCACTGCTCTTTGTGCTGTCAAATACGTCACCAAACACATAAGTGCATAAGACATAAATCACCATCTTGAAATGGGATAAAATGTATCTCATGACAGTTAACAGCGTTGTCATTTGTTCCAGGAAATTGTAAGTTTTTCTCCTACAAAAACATAATCAAAACTATCCAGTAAACTGTGAGCTCAAATACATTTTATTATTTGTTAATCTGTTTTTAGGGAACAAAATCAGATCCACTTCAAAAAATATCTTACTCTTTGGCTATACAAACGACTACTAAAGCAAATTTAGTTATTGCTGCAGAGTAACAGGCCTGCTTAAAAGAAAAAGAGGATGTGAAACAGTGAAATTAAAACAAACCAGAAACTTTGACTTAGAAACCCGTTGAACCTTTGATTTAACTAAACTTCTTTTCCCTTGGGGTATACCAAGTTGAAGTTGGCATATTTTCAAAAATCTGCTGCTAGTATTTTTTTCCACTTCCGTCTGACTTTAATGAAGCCTCAGGAAGGTCAAACTCCTCCCTGTTCCTTCAAAGTGTTGGGTAACATCTGACTTTTGGGAAGTTTACAAAGGAACAAAAAGCCCTGTTGTTTCAGTGACCTACAAATATATCAATTATAGCAGTTTATTTAAAAACAAAAACCAGGAAGTATATCTAGTGAGGCACAGCCTATAACTTCAAGATCTTAGCAGGAAATATGTTACTTACAAATTATACATTTTAAACTAATTGTATGTACAGTGCCTTGCAAATGAATTAAGACACAATGACATGAAGTGGAAGGACAATGACACATGTTTTTCTTTTTTTTTTTAACAGATAAAAATCTGAAAAGTGTGGCTTGCATTTGTTTCCAGTCCCCTTTTACTCGAATATTTTTTTTTATCCACAACAAATTATTTTAAGGTTTGGACATCTTACAAGCAAAGATTAATCCATCTTTTGAAAATGACCAACAGAAAGCATTCCAAGACATGTCCCTCCACCTGAACGAACAAATTGTGAAAGGAGAACATTAATAAATAGAGGAGGCAAAAGGACCCAGTGCGTCTCTGGAGGAGCTGCAGAAATACCACAGCTTAAATGGAAAAATCTTTTGATAGGACGACCTTTAGTTGTCAATTCAGCAAATCTGGACTATATGAAAGAGTGGTAAGAAAAAAAAACATGACAAGGCATGATTGAAGTTTGCCAAAAGCCATGCGGGGGACACAAATAACATGTGAAAAAGGTGGCCTGGTGAGTTGAGACAGTTAGTTATAGGCTCAGTGATCTGAAAAACTAACACCCTGAACATATGGAGTGGTGTGGGAATGCTTTTCTTCAGCAGATAGAGTGTTGGAGACTGTAGTGGAGGTTTATATTTCCTCATGATTGCATTCCTAGACATACAGACAGAGCTAAATTTTGAATGGCTTAGATTATGGGTTGCATGAGTTAATCATGCCTCACTTAAAACTTAAGAATTTCGATGTTCAAAGCTGGTCTTTCACAAGCCACATCACAACGATGAACAGCTCTGTATATGCCAAATTTAATCAAATACATGAAGTTTGTGGTTTAAAGATACAAAACAAGAAAAAGTTGAAAAAGCATGAATACTTTCACAACACATAACGTGAAGAATAAATGTAGCTCTGCAGTACGCTATTAACAGTTTTTTACCCTTCAACTATCAGACTGGATGCAGCCACAAACATTTACGTAACAGCAGACAGCATGAGCACGGAGTTGCCATCTAAACGTCCTCCATGGATGCAGTTAAGCTGCCCGTTAATGTAGCTTAAGAAGCCTTACCTTTTTAACTGGTTTGTGAGTGGGCACAGCGCTGAACGCCGACGACAACTCTCCCATGTTCATTTCGCTGTTCTTGCTCACAGTCATGGCTGAATATTTTTCCGCGACATTTTCGCTCTCCTTCACTTCTTTGCTCGCCTGCTTCACTTCAGGTTTCGCATCCCCGGCTGTCTCGGACATGTTGGCAGCAGTGAAACCTTACCTGGACAGAAATACAACGACCGCTGAAGTGACGAGGTGAGCTAATGTTAAATGTCCTGGGCTTCTGCTGCTGCTACTAGCTGCTCACTGTTCAAAAGAGGGCGGAGGGAGGCTTTTATGGTTTACGACGTTAGAAAAAAAACTCAGTAAACTATGTTAATAGAAAATAATCTGTGACTGACTTTGGCTTGGAGATGAAAAATATCTTTATGTATCCAGTTTGGTTGCGTAGGCAGAGTCCGTGCTGTTTCCCTTCTGACTCAACTGTCACCTGGCTGAGAAACTTTGTGGGCAGTTACTAACAGACTGCCGGGGCGTGTCGTGCGTGAAGACGCTTTCACAGTAGCTGGGAAAACAGATTTATACAATGTCGGCGTTTATTTACGTTGTTGTGTTTTGTTTTTAGTTGACCAAATTTTCCACCAGAAATATTTTCATACTACCCGTAACATTAAATTAATTTAGAATAAACATAGAGAGTAACATGCCACTCTCTACATGCAATCTACGTTGTTCTCGTGTTCTGACTGATGAACTGTCTCAAAATTCCGTACTCAAAAAAAATCATTTAAGTATCCATTTGTAGTTATTTGCATACCATGCTGTTAAACCAGAAGCACGTACAAATAGATAGATAGATAGATAGATAGATAGATAGATAGATAGATAGATAGATAGATAGATAGATAGATAGATAGAT
>CAEFZX010016522.1:0-10252 GCA_903066825.1 Alfaro cultratus | reverse complement strand
ATAGATAGATAGATAGATAGATAGATAGATAGATAGATAGATAGATAGATAGATAGATAGATAGATAGATAGATAGAAATTCTGTACAGAAGTACCTCTGTCTTTTTTTCTGCGAAAGGTGAAATCTAGCAACATGTGAGTTATAAGCCTGAAGCCTGATGTGGTAAAAAGAAAACATTATCAGAGTGATGGCTTCATCTGAGCATATAGTGTAAATAATTTAGATGCAATAATGGTGAAGAAGATGTCTACAATGTTTGCATTATGGACATTATCTCCACAGACAGTTCTGGGCCGCATTGTTAGGGTCACTAATAGTGAGTCAATTTGCCATTTAAAAATAAAGGATTTGTTTTTGTTTGTTTGTTTGTTTTGCTTTCATTGAAAATGTTACACTGCCTTGTTTTCATTGCAAATACAATAATCAGAGTGAAATACACTTAGAATAAAATAGAGCAAAAATATTGAATGATTATAAAGAACAACATTGGAACCTTAAAAAGCAACTTTGAAAATGAGTGTTTTGGCAAGTAATTTTACCATGGATTGTTTTGTGGAATTTTATGTACAAGATACATTAAAAAAGCAATACAGTAAAACAGATGAAAACCACCAGATCATCAGTCAAATGTCATTACTTTGAAGTTAATGATACCCTGTGGTTTTTCAGATGGTCTGTGGAAGTTATAGCTAAACAATTAATAGCAAACCTACACCCAGATGAGTCCCTTTTTGTCAGATTAAAAGTACCTTTTGAAAATAGGTACCATAACAACCACTTACATTGAAAAAAACCCAACAACAAAAGAAATGAAAACATTTTTGTTTTTAAAAATAGTTTTTATATTGGTCTGATGTAATATTCTAATTTTAAATGTTGTGTCTTCAATAAACGGGAAATCATAACAAATAGAAATAAAGGTTTTTAAACATCCATCTGTGTGCAATTAATCTATATAATGTGTTTCACATAGTGCTTAAGTTTCTGGAATAAGTTGGCTTTTCTATAATATTCTAATTTATTGAATGTGTTTTAACACATTTAAATGTGTTATTTTTAAAGAATCATAATTTTAATTACATTTTAAATTTTTAAAAAGAAAAAGAAAAACTTAACATTTTTGCAACTGAACTGAATATGTTTTAGTCACATAGTTTTCAATTTAATGACAAGAATAACTGATATAAAATAGATTGTCTTTATGTTGTGGATATTCATTGCAATTATTCCATAAAAACCGGACAAACTGCTAAAACCTGTATTTGTTTTATATCAGTATTAAAAACATTAGTTGGTTCTTTTTCATATTTGACCAAAGTTTTTAAGGGTAAATTTTCAAGGTCCAAGGACCAAAGAGCCAGATGCGCCCCAGAGCTGACTAGATTTCTAACAAAATGTTGAAACAGCGCCACATCTACAGTCGTCCTAACTTTGTGGCCAAACGTGGTATTGCATTTCTGAAATATCTGAAATTTCGAAAACAAACCTCAATTGTATATTCAGGATTGTATTTTTAATACTCGTACGCAGATACATTAGTATTTTCGCATTAGCTAATTTGTAAGAAAGAATTTTGATTGAAAAGTATGATACGGAAGGCCCGCCCTACCGGAAACAGCTTCGTGGCGGCTAAGCTGCACACAAACGTCCTTTCCGTCACGCCATTTTCCGTCGACTTCCGAGAGGAGCACGTCTGCGGTGGAGACTCTGAAGCTTTAATCTGCAAGCCACATTCAACACGGTACTGTTTATGTAGAATATGTTCTTGTAAATCATGCGGAGTCGCATCTAAAATATTGTTTTGGATAGCGTTGTCGTACCGCCTCAGCTTTGTGTGTTTTTATTGTTCGGTTTCTGTGGCTGTTAGCGCCGCTTCTACGAGTAGGCCTCGGAAAAGCGACAGCCATTTTAGCGATTCTTTTGAACACATTCGTCGTGTAATCTACATCGAGTTTTCACTTTTTAAAAATGCAATATACTGATCTGGATTTTAATTAAGAAGTAATTTAATGAAATGTAATTTAAGTCTAGTTCGTGTAGGATCTAACTACGTTATTGGTTAGCATGAACTGTAATTAAGGTAGAAAACTGGGTCATGCTCTCGAGAGTAGAGCGTGCAAATTCATGGTATTGCGCCTCTTTTGTCGATGAAATACTTTGATTTTAAGCGTGTTCGTAAATAATGTATTAAAACTGAATATAAAGAAAGAAAACGTGTTGTTGGTATTGGCTTTCAATGTAATACTTTAGACACTGTTTTGCTGCTTTTGTTGAATCTGGAGCGTAGTTTGTTGAAACTTGTAGGTTTGGTTGAGGTTTTTAAATATCACCCAATTTAAGTTTGGTTTTAATGAGTTTCTCCACCTAAAAACATTGAAGCAAACTTGTGTCTTTCTGAAAAGGATTTTCACACATCGCAAAATAAACATTAAAGCATTTTTAGTTTAGCGTTGAACAATCCAGTTCAGATTTTTCTTGTTTTAATCTAAAGTTAAACCAATATAATTCAGATTTATTAAAAGTATGTGATATGCCATAGGTTTTGTTTTTTTTATTTTTGTGATTAGACAGTTCAGCACAGCTGACTTTCTTACTGCTGCTTTTATAATCTGTTTTTCTTTATTTCAGATCCAGCCATGCATCGGGACTGTCCCCTCGACTGTAAGGTTTATGTCGGAAATCTGGGAAACAATGGAAACAAGACTGAGCTGGAGAGGGCCTTTGGCTACTACGGCCCCCTGCGTAGTGTCTGGGTGGCCAGGAATCCCCCGGGTTTTGCCTTTGTTGAGTTTGAAGATCCCAGAGATGCGACTGATGCCGTGCGTGAGTTAGATGGAAGGTGGGTCACGATGCGCATATCTTAAGCTATACTTAAAATAGCATGGAAACAGGTTGGACTTGCGCTACATGCCATTACTCACAGCTATTTGGTTTGTAGGACACTTTGTGGTTGCCGGGTGCGAGTGGAACTGTCCAACGGTGAGAAGCGCAGTCGCACCCGCGGTGCACCTCCCTCGTGGGGCAGGCGCATTCGAGATCGAGACGATTACCGGCGGCGCAGCCCACCGGCTAGGCGAAGGTGACCTACATATTGATATTGTTTTCAATATTATGTGTTTACATTTTTCTCTGTGAGTTACTCTTTCGTTTCTCCTATTGACAGTATTTTTCCTAAAAAGTGAATGTGGTTTTCCATTCTAAGCTTCTGTAGAGCTTTTATTCTGCTGAGCTTACATTGGTGACTGTTGCACTTTCTAAAGCTTGTTGTTTTAAATTTGATCAAAAATTATATCAAAAACAGATTAATAGCAATAGTAATAGGACCTTCCATCTCTCCTGTCTACTACAAAATTCCTCATTAGAATGGCACTCACAGCATTGAGTTTTGCTTTAAGCACCAATGCTCCTTTTGTTGTGTACACTCCTACTACTAGCTTCTTCACAGTGGCAAAATAGGTATTTGGAACCGGTTTAGGCTCTTATTTAAAAAGAATAGTTTAACCTGTTTTGCAGATTTGGGGGGGGTGAAAGTGGCAAATGTGTTTTTTTTCCTTCTTGTTTGAGGATGTTTTTTACTTTTCATCTATATTAATAAGAATGAAACCCGTTGCAGAGCCACCACCATGCCTCTTCTCACCACCCTCTGAGTCAGTCAACTAGTCCTCTTTCAGCATCATGTGACTGCTGACCATCGTGCCCCAATCAGCTTGGCTGGTGCTGTCACATGACCCGGGCATGGCCAGTCGTCAGGTTGCACCAGCCCATTGGTTCCTCAGCATGCCGTTCTCAACCTCCTCCTCCTTCAACCTTTAACCAAACGGCAGCGGCCTACCTCACATTCCCGACCAATCAGCGTATTATGTTTCCAAAAGTCTACACTCCACCAGCAGCAGCCTGCAGCTTACCAATTAAAGCAGGAATAAAGCCACAAGCAGCCCCCATCTGCCTGCCAACTTATCACCTTGCAGCATCTGGCCAGTCTCATTCAGCCAATTCTACCCACCCGGCCGACAGTCTGCCTCCCTTTCGTCATTTCTAGCTTGTTGAAATCCAAAAATACTAGTAAGTTTTCCTGCTTCATTCAGTACACTGCAGATTACAGTTTTAACAGTGAAGACACAGCTGGTTGAAGAGGTTATTCTTTATTTTTCTCATTCATAGCTTTATTTTGTTGTCCACAACTTTTGTAGTCGTTTGCTTTTTGTTTTTTTTTTCCAAATGGGTGTGGTACAATATCAAATCTCTGGAACTTGTTTCATGTTTTCAGATCTTTGATATGCATATATGTTTTTAGAATCACACAATTAAAACACACTTCAGATTCCCCAATGACTTTCAAATCTCTTGGGTCATTGGGATTTTAGCTGGTTGTTTCTGACAGAAATGACCGCACTTTGTCATGGTGCCACTTTAAGTGCAGTGGACCAGTTTCATACAGATGGCAGCCCCTTAATGTTTTAGTTTCCCCCACATGGGCCCTGTCACAGAGAGAGTAATTGTCCAATTTTATCAACTTTTTTTAAAAGCACATCTTACAAACTGGACTAAGATTCCCATTTAACCGAATTGTACTGTAGTACAGTTGAGAGGGGATTCTTAAGTGTCTGCCAACTTTATGTGCTTGGTTTGTTGCCAGTGACTGTAAATTGTTTCCCTCTAAGTAACTGAAATAGACAAAGGGCTGTGCTGAGGTAACCCAGGATAGTAGGACCATAATAATTTGCAGTTCTGCAGGTTAATCAGTCAATTTGTCTTTGTTCTTAAACGCTTGTATTTCTCTTAAGCAGATCCCCTCGCAGGCGAAGCTTCAGCCGCAGCCGAAGCAGGTTTGTCAGCTTCTATATTTTCCCTTTTTTAAACTCATTTGTGAATCCTAATAGGATATTTCAAGTACTCTGAACTGAAAGTTGAATGGTGTATTAAAGCATTCTTTGTGGGTTGAATTTTGTCAGGTTGTATTTGCATGGAAGCCTGGGAACACCCTTTATGCCATACTGCCAACTTAACTACAAACAATAAATTGTACCTTTTACTTTTATTTCCATTTTTAAATGAAATGACACCTAGTGAGCTACCATAGTCACCAGAAACATGAAACTTGCTTTGTTTGAATCTTTTTCTTATTTTATTTTCTAGGTCTTTGTCAAGAGACAGGAGGAGAGAGAGGTCCCTCTCCCGGGACAGGAACCATAAGCCTTCCAGGTCCTTCTCTCGTTCTAGAAGGTATTAATACTTTGCCTTTTGTTTTGCATTATAGACCAGTAGTGGTCTATAACAATAAAAAAACTATTCTTTATTTTTTAGGTCATTGCGTTGTTTAGCATTCATAGCACCAGAAACAAATACTGTTCTTGAAAAACGTACCCATTTGAAATGGGTTTCTTCAGGATGCCACTTGCAGAAACAATTTGATTTATATCAATATTATTAAGTGAAATTTGTCAAGAAAATTTTTTATGATGAGAAAATTGGGACCTGTAGTCCAGAAATTTCTTTGGTTGCGGTGATATGAAACTTAACTCCTTAAATTAGCTCTTTTCTCAGAATTATTAGCTGGTATTATTTGCCATTCTTTGCTTTCAACATTTTCATATTTTGTCATGTTACAACCACAAACTCAGTGTGTTTTGTGTGATGAAACAACACAAAATTGTGCAGAATTGTGAAAGTAAAAGAAAGTGTCTTTCATTCTTTAACACAAAAAACATGGAAGAACCTGCTCTGATCCCATGAAACCAAAACTGAGCATTTTATGCTGCAGGAAAATCGCAATTGGAATTAATATCACACATAACTCTGACCTCTTGATTCCCACGGTGACATATGGTGCTGCCAGCAGTACAGTGTGTGGAGGCTTTTCTTTATCAGGGCCTGGAAAACTGGTTAGAGTTAATGGGGACATGGGTGGAGCTAAATGCAGGGCAACCCAGAGAGAAAAGCAGCCTCTAATACCACTGAGGTTGTGTTGGTTTGCAAAGTATGGGCTGACATTTCAGTCTGCAGATACACAAAGCTAATAGAGACACACCCAAAACGCTTGCAGCTGTAAATGCAGCAGAAAGTGGAAAAGACTAAAGGGTCTAAATATATTTTTGCAAGGTTCTGTACATTTGTTAGCTGCTTGAATGACAAGTGTGGGATTTTTTTGGTTTAATTTTGTACATGTTGTAACTCCATATCCATTAACATTTCCCATCTTCACCCCACAGCCGCTCCAGGTCTACTGAAAGAAGATAGAGGCGAGTCATGACAGGTTTAAAGGGAGCTGCAGATGAACGTTTTTACAGGCTCTGCCATTTCATATGATGGACTCCAGCATCGACGTGCGATCGTTTGTTTTTGTTTTGTCGATTTTTTTTTATTTTAACACGCCTTTTAGTGTCCCTTATTTTCTTTTGTTATGACTTGTCTTCAAACACACGGAGTGGGTGCGTACAGGTGTAACGCCTCATCACTGTCACCAACGCGCCACGTTTTGATGATCCTGACACAGTCGTCGTCCCTCCCTGCATTCCAGATTTAATCTAAGCTTTTGGTTCATGTCCATGAATGTACTGTGTAGTTTGGCGTTGTGTCAGTAGTTTGTCATTTTCACTGTGCAAAAGCAAGAAAAGATTTTGGGGAAAACGTGAATAATTTCCCTGTTTTGTGTTTTTGATTTGCTACTTCCCTGTTAATGGTTGGTTATCCTTGTTGAAGAAGCAGAATTATTGCATTTATTTGAAACTGTAGTGAACTCAAGTCAAGGTTTGCATATTAGGTTTTACATAGTTGATCTTTTGTTATGTGTACTGGTCCTTCAATTAAAATACCTGTTGGTTAAAAATGACTTGTCAGTTTGGATTTATTTACCTTTTTGATACAAATACATACTCTTAATAAACAAAAGTACACATCTACATGACTGGGGAAGCTCAAACACTTCTCAACTCTATCTACTTCGGCTTTAGTGGGGCAAACATCCTGAAGCATGTTCAGTCTTTTTAAATAGTCTGAACATCTAATGCAAAGCTAGAGTAACAGAGATATTGATTAATGTTAAACATAATTTAAAGCATAACTAAAATCAAGGATTAATAGTTTCTTACCACCAACTATTGGTGATTTATATTGTAAATCATTTCTGTTCACAAATGTTTTTCTCTATAGCACATTGTCTCGTGCTTTGAATTGAGTCAGCTTTCTGAAGACATTTTGAACTCTTAAAATGAACGAGCCACTACTTTAACTCATTCCTACCGCAAGAGGGCGCCATCGGAGCATGATATGAACCACATGCGTCATCCGGAGATGTTTTATCTGTCATATCAGTCTCCTTATCAATGTTTGTACCAGTAGGAAAAGTCTTTATTGAATTATTCTACCACCATGAGCTTCTGGAGGTTTTGCTTTTCATGCCGTCAAGGTTGGAAGGAGAATTTGAATCTAACAAAATTTATAAGAGATGATATTATAAACGAATGCCACCCATCCATTTATTTTCTTTCCGTTTTCTGGGAGATGACATTAGCAGAAAACAAACAGAAATGTGTGCAAATCTTTATATTCTGAATTCTAATAAAAACTTTCCATTACAAATGTTTGCAAATATTCATCTATGTTCTGCTAATGTCTTAAAAACACAATTGCAGTGTTTCCATTAAATAAGAAATTAAATTAAAATCACAAGTGGATATGCATTTTTGATGGGATAAGGCTCCAAATGTCATGGCAGCTGCAAATGTTTACAGCTATATGAGGTATATTCATAATTTAGCGATCATAGGAGACGTCCGCGTCTTACTCATTGAGACGACAAGCTTCTGGGAGTGACTGAGTATTCAGCCTTTTGGGGAACTTGATTTTTACAGAAGAGCCAGTTCCATATTGCCTGAAAAAAAAAAAAGGACTAGTATTATACAAAATCTGATTTGATTTATGAAAATTATGTCAGCAGGGGAAAAACATATAAAATAAAGAATAATTTTGCAAATTTTGGTGTTTAAAAAAAGAAAATTATAGCTTTTGAAACTGACCATACGTTTTTCTTCCACTGAATTCTCCATAAATATGACAGGATACAACATTCTGTGAACACCCAGCTTTGTTAATACATTTTTTGGTAACACTTTATTTGACAGCGTGTGTATAAGACTGATATTACGCTGTCATAAACATGACATAACACCTGTTATGAACATGAAGGAGTCTTTATGAATGTTTATGACTGTTGTATTGAAGTGTCATTCATTAAATAATTACACTTTTAGTGCAAAGTTACATTAAAAGTGTCAACTTCGCATTATTTTGTAAATAAGGACACTTTTAAGTTTTAAGTTGCATTAAAACTTGTATCAAAAGTTTATTAAAATGGTCAACTTTGCATTAAAAGTGTCACTATTTGCTGAAGGACACTTCATGACAGCAGTCGCAAACTTTCATGAAGACTCCTTCATGATCATGACAGGTGTTATGTCATGTTTATGACAGTATCCTGTCAGTTGAATGTACACCCCTTCAAATGAAGTGTTACCTTCAGGATCACTATCCTGAATGCCTTTAAAGAGCTGGTTGTGGCAGGATGTACTAATAAAACTATTAACAAACTGTTTAAATTTTTTGTTTGCTCTATTATTACTTCTTAAAATGTAACAATCTTTAACATCTTTACACACTGAAATAATTTGGTTCTATAAAAATGAAAATGTGTTTGATTTGACTGATAAAATATTATTAAATCACATAACTGTTAAACTCTTAAATTTAAATTTATGTGGCCCTGTACGGCAGGGGTGTCCGAACGTTTTGTCACATGGGTCAAAATCATCAAGTCAGAAGTTCCTAAAGGCCAAAAAATGCAACAAAAAATTTATAAATAATAATAATAAAAATATTAAAATAAAATCAAGCAATGAAAGATGTTATTGTTTTTTGTAGACAAGGCATCCAAAACTTTCAAATGAGTTTACATGATTTTCTCAATGAGTTTTCTTTTTTGTTTCATCTGGTTTTCAAATTCTTTTGGGCACGATTGAACACATTTATTCTGTTAAAAGCTGATTTAGGCAAAGCAAAGCTGGGTTTTCAGTAAACGTCTCTACTTATTATAAAGGATTGGTTATGAAAAGACAAATACTTTTATACATTTTCTACTGTAAATTTCTACAAATTTGTCCTGTGACGGACAGGCCAAATTTGTATCATTCTTGACTTGCATTTGAGGGGCCACATAAAATCACTCCAAAGGCTACAAATGGCCCCCGGGCCGCACTTTGGACGCCTCTGCTCTACAGTATAGAGGGCTGCATAAATAGTTACGTCGGGCTGCATTTGGTCCACGGACCTTGAGTTTGACACCTGTTCTGTAAACCATAATGACAATCAATCATGGAAAGTAACACTTTAAATATATCACCCTGATAACGAGTGATGTAGTGAGCTTTTACTTTTTGAATTAACTTATGACTTGTAGCCTTCTAGTCAATGGGACGAGGTTTTAACCAAATGTTGAAAAGTCAAGTTCAGGTACCCAAGGGTACCAAAACTGTCAGACTTAGGCCATTAAGGGGCAATTTTACAGACATAATAACAAAATATGTCCAAGTTGTAATTTCAGCCTTTGTAGAAAACGGTTAAACAAAAAGACGTGTTGAAGTTTCCTTTTTATTGTCTCTTATTGTGAGGCAGAGGGTGAGAGTGGAAAGAAGTCTGGAATACCGTCTCTTCCTATACATTTCCCTCCTGTCCAGTTCAAGGTTTCTGAAGTGATTACGTAATCAAGTTGGAAGAAAGGTTCACCTTTTCCCCTGAATGGACCGATAAGCTCTGAAAAAACCAGACGTTTTGTGTTGCTGACAGCCAATAAAACCCCACATTAAAGAGGCGACACTTCAACTAGTAAATAACAGCCGTTGTTCTTCCTTTGTTTCCTTGGTTACGACGTATCCAGCCGTTTCTCTGTAACGTAATAACGGTCGGCTCACGCGCACCAGCAGTCAGAGACGAACGAGGCATTCTCAAATCTGCGCGCGCTTTCCCACCAGCCCATGTGACATAATCGGCACTCACTCGGTATCCACGGAGACGGGCCACGCAGTGAAAACCTCCGCGGGAATCCACTGAGAAACTCGCAATATTTCCACCCACTGTTATGTAATTCGCTTGCTGTGGATTTGTTGCCCAATTGGAGTTTCTAGTGGGTTGGTCGCCTTATTCTGTTTAAGAATATTCCAGACTCCATCTCTGTGACCCTTATTGTTAAACATATATATA
>CAEFZX010016520.1:0-21803 GCA_903066825.1 Alfaro cultratus | reverse complement strand
AGACTAAATACACAAGAGGTAATCAGGGAACGAGACACACCTGGGAGTAATCAAGGGGAGACAGGACAACACGGAGAGCACAGAGACACAGAAAACTTGAAAGAAATACACAGAAAACACGGAACCTGACAGTTTCAATTTCAGGCTGTTCTTGAACTGTGATCAAGCGCCGCCCAAAATTGTTCCAAAGGCCACAAATGGCCCCTGCATCACACTTTGAACACCCCTAATCTAGCATAAATTCTGCCTCATAACTTCTGATTTTAAATCGCTATGAGTTCTGTAGCATAAAATGTTATTATCAGATAATATATTATGACTTTATTACCAGATAATAAAAAATTTTCATCACAATCTCCTCTTCTGATTACAGAAAACATGAAATTTTTCATTTTAATCACATCAGATTTGATTTTATTCACAGTTCTTCTACAGTTTTCCATTTCTTGCTTCCTGAATTAATCATATGAGGATCAGAAATAACATTTGAATAAATTATTTAACTTATATTTTATTTAAAAAAGAGAAACATGATTGAATAACAGATAAATTTAAGATTTTTTTTTCTCATCTCCCCACAAACTTTCTAAAGCCAGTACAGCAACCCCTTCTATCTATTGACAAAAAAATTCCTCTTTAGTCCTTCACTCCTTTTACTGAAACAAAGTGTAACATTTACAAAGAAGAAAAACAAAGACATGACACAAGACCTGAAGAGATTCAACACAATAAAACCAATTAAAGAAAAGGCCAGCTGAGTCTCGCTTGAGAAAAGAAACCAACATTTATGAGTCCTTTACATTTGGCGCCATTTAGAGGAAGTTCCCTCACACAGACAGATCAAGAGTTTGATAACTGTAACTTTAAAAAACCTCAGGAAGGAAATGAGCGACGGTGCAAAGGGAGATGAGCAGATGAAGTGCGACAGCAGAGAAACTCGGCCTTTAAACAGCCAGAAGAAGACAGTAAAAACAGCAGTAACATTCGCTCAGTTCTGTTGTAATGAAACTCAAGCAAAGATGAATAACAGGATTCTGACTGAATGGGGTTGAATCTGATGTAACCCCATTCACATGTGAACGCTGCCGTCCACATGTGACGAAATTTATCAACATGTCAAACAAAAATCCTTTGCAGGCTGGTTGATGGGGTGATTACATTTTGTCTTCCAACGCTTTTAAAATGAAATGTTGATAAAAAACAGTGTGACGAGGTTTTCTTCTGCGCAGCGTTTCGTAGTAACTAGTTACATTTACTCTGTTACATCTACTGGAGTAACTTTTTTGAAAATATGTAATTTTAGGAGTATTTTTACTACGCCACTTTTTACTTTTACTTGAGTAATTTTAATATGAAGTATTTCTACTCTTAATTGAGTAAAGTTTCTGCATTTTCTACCAACTGAATGAAAAACGCTTTAACATTTGAACCAAAAATTCATCAGACACACACCTGCAGTTTTCGTTAAAGTTTCATACGTTTTTTTAATTAAAATAAAATGATTTGGAAAAAACTTTCTTTTTCCGGATTTTGTTATTGTTTGTTGCCTGTATGAATTATTGTAATTTTCGTCCTTAAAATACCAAACTTTCCACTTAACGTTATATTTTGGTCCATCTGAGTATGTAATTTTTAAATATTAAATCGTAACTTGACCAGTTACTCAGTTCTTGAGTAGACTTTTCACCAAATACTTTTTCACTTTTATTTTAGTCATTTCTTGGACGGCTACTTTTTACTTTTAATTGAGTAAAAATATGTTAAAGTAATGCTACTCTAACTTAAGTACAATCTTTTGGTGCTTTGCCCATCTCTGCTTCTGTGACATTTTCTCTAAACTGTAAAATCAATTAGATAACATGTGTCAAACTCATGGCCTGGGGGCCAAATCTGGTCCGACGCAGCTATTTATGTGGCCCTTTGAACTCCAGAGGGAAGCATAAATTTGATTTAATTGTTTCTATTCAATCAAAGCAGTTTTGATCTGTGTTCTGCCAAATTGCGTCAGCCTCTCCAGTTGTTTTTAAGATTCCACAATCATGGAAAATCATCAGATTCCCACACTTTTTTTCTTTTTTTTTTTTTGCTTAATTGTGCGTTTACTGCAAATTTTCCACCAAAATGGTCAAAAACATTTTGTTTATGTCATGCTAACTCCCACCTACAGGTGGCAGTATGTCTTACTTCTACTGCACTGCTTCCTCAGCTTTGTGTGGGCCATAAAACAAAGCTACCTAAGTTTTTGGTCTTTGCCATGTAAATGTGACAATTTTATTGCCATTTTGCTAGCAAAACAGACATCTTGTTTTTTGGGGGGGGTTTCATATATAAAGCAGGTTAACATGAAGCCTATAAAAATATAATGTACACATTAAATCTGTTTTGATCCAAACTATTATCTATTCTAATTTAAGAGTTAAATGTAAAACTCTGCCAAATGGATGAGTCCAAAAGAGCAGAGAGAACTCGTTTACAGAAGCAAAATCAGGTCTTTGTTAAAATATATACAGGAACTTTAAGCTCAAATGTGGCAAAACGTTTTGAGGATTCATTACGTCAATCAAAGTTACAAGATAAGTTCTTTGAGGAAGTTGGGTGGTTGTTTTCAGACATGTGAGCAAAGTGGGTTTGACACCAAGTCTGAGACGAAGTTCTTGTTAAATGACGTTTGAACTGATTCCCACGAGCTGTAAAAAAGGCTAAAGGGGAAATGTGCAATTTCATTTTTGCTTGTTACACAAAAAATGCAGAAAACTTCACATGCAAACTCAGAGAACTTCATGAAATGTTTTTTGAAATTCTGTATTTGCAAGATTGAAACCATTTCTTTCTCTTCCAGAAGGCATCATTATCCAGTAACGCTGCCAGTTTTAAAAGAACAGCTGTGCAAATTTGACTTGATGGATTTACTGAGTCACAGCAGAACATTCTGGGACAAGAATGTAGTAGTTCTGTGCAGTAGTGAGTGTTAATGTTTCACCCGCCTGTTCTCACCAGACCCTAGCAAAAAGTTAATAAGTAAAAACATAACTTTTTACAGGCCAAATTTGACAGGTGTAGGAATAAAAACATTTAAAAATGAGGCGCTGTAAATTTCAAAGCAATAAACTCAGACAGATACAACACATCCTCTTTTAACTGGTTCAAATTAAGTCCCCTGCAGACTCTTCCTGGTAACATACATGGACTCCAGTGACATAAAAATCACAATATCTAGTCATGTACAGGCCCCAAAAACGGTTCATGCATTTCCTGTGTCTGCTACTTGGAGACAGATTCTGAGCTAGTTTTCTTCAAATTAAAATATTCAATTACTTATACTTTTTAAAATGATATGCATTAATTTCAGATTATAAAATTTTTGTGTGGTTTTTGTTTAAAATATAAGTGATCAGTCTCATGTAAGCCAACACTGCAATGCGGTTTTGCTTTGGCAGCGACTCTAGTCTCTGGTTGGACCATGACTCACATTTTACTCCTTAGAATTACCGTCAATATATTCCTTTGTCTTTATTGTTTTCTTCCTCTCACACAGTTTTCCTGTATTTCTTTACTATTCATGCAGAAGTTGAACCTGTGGAAAAGTCAGCAGCATTCTTAGCTCATAACCAGGAAGGTTAAACTGAGCAGTGGTTCATAATTCACCCTGTCATCAAGCGACACTCAGTTATGTAAACACTGTCGGAGTGATTACAACTTCCTTTACTTTCCTCTGTTCACACATTCAAAGCAAGCATCAGAAATACAATAAAGAAAAAAACAAAGCTTGAATTATCTTACTGATAAATCTTAAAATTCAGTGGAATGCTAATCTAAATAAATCTACACCGTTGATGTAGATTTAGAGCTTGTTAGATCTGGTCTTTGTGGAAGCGTGGAGACAAGAAATAGATATTTTAAGGAAACATTTTGTCCTTTTTAGTAGTTTGCTACAAACAAAATACATGCTGGAGAACAGAAATGAGTAGTGGACAACTAACAATGCAGATCACCTTATTTTATTTCTTCAGCAGGTCATGGAAGCTGGTCAGAGTGGAAAAATGTCACCAAAGTGGGCGGAGCCAAGAGACGTTAGGGGGCGTGGTCAAGTGAGGTGATGAGTGGCTGAGGCTCATAAGGGGTGTGGTCAGCTAACTTTGTCGCTATATTTACAACTTTTCAGAAATACAGAAGCTATTTTATGATTTGTTGATGAAAATTCAACTGCAGTGGCCACCTTTCAACCCATAGAGGGCAGCACTGAGATGGTTTTAGATTCACATGAACACAAACAATAGCAACAGCACCCTTCAAGGCCAATTTATACAGTTTATCTGCAAAAAAGTTTTGTTTTTTATGAATGCTGAAGTTTGTGTTGTTGTTGTTTTAGTCAGATTAAAATAAAGCCAATAGTTTGTTCTGTTGGTGCTTGGAACACAGATTTTTTTTTCCCACACTTCCCACAGATCCCAGTCAGTGGGACTTATAACTCAAAAGACTTCAAACTTGGTCCTCGCAACAGTTTTAGAGACGATTTGTCTCCATGAATTCACCTTGAAAACACGGCTTTCCCATCTCCCAGGGAATGTTGAACATAATTGAGTCTGTGGGAAAGAAACAAACACCAAACCATGACAGGAGGATGGAGACTGGGAGTGAAAAAAACGCCGGTAAACTGAGTTATGTAAGAGTAAATCTGTGAGCTTTGATTGTCTGCTCTGATTTGTTAGCTGATAATACTGATTGTAGTTAATTATCAGGAAACTGTTTGGGCTGCATGTTGTTTTCTATTATGGCTCCACATGTGAGAACCTGCCATCAGTCTGCTTTACTGACCTGGATTCATTATTTTCTCTCTATTTAATTTTAGACACCATATTGGACTCTAAAAGACATTTTGAAGATAAGCTTCTCTCTACAGATATACTTTACTGGAGACTAATTGAAACTACTTTTCTCTGACCAGCACCACTGAGTTCACAACAAACATCATCTTCATTTGCTCCAAAGACAGATGTAGGTCAGGTTTGCGTTGGTAAAACAAACAAGAAGTACTTCAGTCTTTTGAAGTTAAAACAGAAAGAGTAAGAGGCCAGACAATCACCGTCATGCTACTGGTACATGACAGAAGCAAGAAGCAGGACAGGTTTACTTATGCAACCATATTGCAATTCACGTTTTACACATTTTTGTACTTAAATTTGGGTTTCTACAGCTTCTACAAACAGCCCAACCGCTTAAAAAAAAAACACCCAGCTGATTTTTGGTAACAAATTAATGTTTTTTTGGTGTTTGGAAAATTTGTTGTTTCAAAAGACTTTGGAATGTAACTTCACAAATCAGCCCCGTTACCTAGCAACCCTCTCAGAGCTCCGTCCGTTACCTAGCAACCCAAGCTGAGCTCCAGGATGTTTGGTCAACTGGTTTTACCGCTGAATGCGCTGCACAATGACTGCTGGAAGCGTTAGTCGTTGACTAACCATCCAGAAACCACTTTTCAAAGATGAGTCTTTGTATAATTGCGCATCTGTTTGCAGCCATTTTCACATGAGAGTTTAAATGTTGAATTTGGGGGCGTGGCCAGCAGCAGTCTATCTTCATTTAAAGTGATAAGAATCTACTAAAATCTAAAATAATAATAAAAAATGTCAGTTTTCTTTTGGTCAGTAATCATGCATGAACTCAGTAGGCTTTCAATAAATAATGGTCAACTTGTTCTTACAGCCAACAAGCTTAATGGGTGTTTGGGAAGCTAATATTTTGGGTCACAACAAAGCTTTGCAAATTTGCAGAGGTCATGGTGGATTTTTTTATTCTGCTAAGGCCAGCAAGATTTAAAAGAATGAATAAATGAACAAAGGTCCGTGTTAGTCAAAGATTTAGTAGGATTTAGTTGTGCTAATTCAATGCTGATTAAAGGATTTGCTAAAAGTTTCATCCAAAACAAAACCTCCTTCAGCTCTGAGCATTTTAAAGCCGCTGTAGTCGGTCAGAGCTGCTGCCTCCTGGATATCTGTCCCTGAAAGACAGATCTCATTATCATTATCGCCACGGCTGTAATCCAAAGCGTCCGAGTAAACACACTGACAGACTGCAACTTAACTGATTGGTAAAAATATCTGCAGCAGACACAGTCGCTGAGGTCTTAATTTTCTCCTCTAAATGATGATTTAACGCTACTTGAACCCAAACAGATTTACACGTTTTAATCAGTTAACAATCCCTACGACGTCATGTTTGTGTTAAATGTGTGAATACAGTTTGCAGCTCATGTAATACTGAGTTTTAACTGTAAGGAAAGTGGATATGCCAGGTGGGAGATCAGTCCGTAATTGGTGCATGTGAACTGTTGAGAAATGTAAACATCTGGGGGATTTCTATTTGTATTTCTTTCGTGACGTGTGTGAGACCCCTAACACAGATTTGCGTCATTCCTGGGTGATATTTTCTTTAATTAAACTGTGCATGACATCAAGTTATTGCAAAGGTTGTTTTTTTTTTAAAGTGTTTTATAAAAATTGGCTCCTTAATTTTATTCTTTACATTGTTTCACGTGGGATGTAGTGACTCCTAGTGGCTAAAGAGTTTACTGCAACAAATTGCATGTACTTTGGTGACATTCTGGTAACCATAACTGCATTTCCATTGTAAATGTGCACAGAACTTTGTCAACATTTAAAAAGAAAAAAAAACTTGAATTGGTTTTTTGACTCTGACAACCAAAAACACAACAGCTGAGATGGTTGGAGTCGGGATTCAAACCGACAACCCGCCAGTTTCAGAACAAATCCTTTCAGATATGTTTCTCCAAAAATATCCAGAAGGTATGAAATATCCGAGTGATATTTCTGATTTTAAATAACAACGGTTAATTGTTTGAACTCCTTACATGAAAATGTAGTTTGACTCATCCAATGATAAATAAATTCAGTTCAGTTTATTATACAGAAACTTCTAGACTTTCTACAACACTAAAATTAATTCTGACATTGTGATTGACAGGGGAAGATTAACAACACCTCTATAATTATTCTTTATGTGTTCAGTGAAAGCAAAAAATTAAAATAGCTCTACCCTTGTTCTTCTTTTTCATGGATTCAGATTTCATTACTCCTCTTAAAACCATGATACAAAAACTTTTGTGACACAAAAGCTTTTTTTTTGCAAACTTATTCCCCACACTAGATCAACTTTCTACAAAACCTTTACAAAAGAGTTTCTCACATGTCACTTATTCCCACGCTCACAGAAAGCAGTCAATGCTGCACCAGAATGAGTCACTTGCAGACGTGGTAAAGTATTAAACTCAGTGAAGATAAGATAGACTTTTATGTAACTGATGAGGTCACCGCAGCTGTAAAGGTTTAGTATTTGATCCAAAACAGGAAGCCACACTTTGTGGAAAGGAAGCTCAGCAACGGAGGAAATCAACTCATATTTTTGATGCTTTTATACAAAGTCTAATAAAAGGGATGCAGTTTGACTTCCATACTGATTTTTTATTTTTATTTTTTTAATTTCTCTGATAAATCTTTAGTTAAATAAACTTGATGACTTGGTTTTCAGAGATTACTTTAATACAATTTGGAATAAAGTTGTAAAGTGACAAAATATGGAAAAAGTGAAGTGCTGTGAATACTTTCCAGGTGCACTATATACAAAAATATATATATATATAAGTTTTTGGTGTTGTTTAATTAAAATAGAATTTTATTTATCGAGTTCTCTTAACTTGTGCTTACAAAACTCACACAAGTTAGTAGTTAAATTAATAGATTTTTTGAGGCAACAAGTTTACAAATGTTTTATTAAAGTTTACTTTTCAAATTTTCTTTTAATTAGGTAGGGTTATGTTTAAAGTGTTCAAAAAGCTTACAAATTGGCAACTAAATAGTACCTGACAAAGCACAAAATTGTACATAAATCACAGGAATGTATAGAAATAAAAGGTTTCGCTATTTTCTTCTGTCTTGAGTCCCCAAAGGAATCTCTCAAAGAAATCTTCCCAGGAATCTGAAATCAGTCCAGTAACCTGGAGGGAAAATGGTCAAAGCTGAACCCAACAGCTGCTGGTTGGGTTCAGTGTCCACTCATCAGATGCCAATTCTCCTTAAAAGACAATGTAGGACAACACAGGCTCAAAAAGTGAGGCACAAATATGTGTTGTCGGTAATCTGTCTATAAAAGGCCCAGCAACGCCTGCAGCAATTCTTCCATCTGTTTACGATATCTGGTAGCAGGATATGAAAATTGTGTCCAAGAGTTTTCCGCTTTCATACAAGATCCAAGCATCTTTTCACTCTTGCATAAAGCTGGAAGTTTTTCCTTTCTTTGTCAAGCTGAGACTAAAAATATTCCATGCGTTTGGATGGAGAAAAGGTCATAAAACTTTAATTATGGAGACATTGAACCAAACATTGCCTCCTAAATGGATCCAAACTGGCAAACAGACCAGAATAGTAACCGTCCATGTCTGGATCTTATATTCTGCTGCATCTGGAAACCAAAAAAAATAAAAAATTGGCATTAATCCCAGCTTGAATCAAGTCAGACCTTCATTTAGATGCATATGAACTCTGCAGCTCTCTCTCTCAGAGCTGGACAGGGTTGGATGGTTTCCTTTTATCCTTTCATTCTGGCCCTTGCAGCTCGTTTATGTTCACTGAATAGCAAAAGGAGCTTTACTCTCCGTTTTAACAATGTGCCAGTCAGCATTGACCCTACAGGGCCGAAAGATTTTACACCCGGAGTCTTCAGGACTCCATGAATGCAGAAACCAGCCAGGCTCTGAGTTTCTGTCTGTAAAAGCAGCACAATTTGGCTTTGACTGAAAAAAATCCTTTGTCAAAGAGGATTTCTACAAAATACTGACAAATCTGCAACATGAAGTTTAAAAAGAAAATCTTGCTTTTTGATAAAAGTTATTTGTGTTTGGATGAGGGGATTTTTCAGAACTGTCAAAATTTTAATATTTTGCACAACTGCAATGGAAATGCATTTTGTGATCAATCGGATGTTACTTCTGGCAGAAATGACAAAGAAGACGGCATGTTTTTTAATGACATATTGTGAGGAGAAACAAATTCACGTGATTTTAACTGTGTTTAAATTCAAATATTGATCCCAAATTAAATCAATAAGTCTCCTTTAATAAAGGAAAATTCTATTAAATTAAACATGGTGTTTCTATTAAATTTCTTATTTAAATTTGATGGAAATTTAAATTTTTTTGACATTAGAGGAATATCAACAAAGTTTTGCACATGTTTGTAATGGAAACAGAGCTAATTGAATAAAAACATAAAACATAAAATAAGTTTTGCACAAATATTCCCCCCTTCAAGACAGTATTTAGTATTTTCCTCCTTTAGCTGTGATCACACCATGGAATCTGTGTGGAAAAGTCTCAGTCCGTCTCATCTGGATGATGCCGTTTTCCTCCATTCTTCCAAGCTCTGTCAGGTTTCAAGCCTAGCTAAAAATCAATCAGATTAAGGTCTGGGCTTTGACTGGGCCATGTCCGCTAAACATATCATCTTGTCTGATGGCAAAAAGGTTTCATTTAGGTCTTATAAGACCGTTTCACCATGGACTCTCTAGTTGGGCCTTGGTGATAGTTTTCTTCAACAGCGTCTTTCTCATCACCACTAGAATGGGAAGTTTTGTTCTTATCGTGGAGCCGAGTCTTTCGGCTCCCAAGTGTCTTAAATTAATTTCACTGTAGCCTCATATTGGAGCTTAATCTGGCAAATATGAATGTTTTGCATGTGAATGAATCCTTTTGAATTCTGTGTTTTTTACAAGAAACTTTATATTTGCCTAATTTTATGTATTTGTTTGATTACGACAGCAGGCATTCTTACTTTACTATATTATCTATATCAAACATTTAGTTTTTATTTAACACAAAAACAAATGAACACTGCAAAGAAATCTACCAAACAGAAACTTAATTTATATATTATATAATATTTTTAAACTGCAGCCAGATGCTGGTTCGTTTATAGGAGTCAGTTGACTGAAGAGATGAACAGTTTCTCAGATTCTGACTGTCATGTCCCCCTCTCTATTTTCACATAATGGTATGATCCTATATCCTCACATGTGATTGGCTACAAGGATGCCATGCTGCCAATCAAAACAAAGTTCTGCAGTGAGTAGGACGGAGCCACTGAGAGTGAGAGTTGAGCAGCTAAAAGGCAGTGGCTCTAATTTTAAAATGTTTTTTGAATCGTTATTTGACTGTTTTCCTTTCTCAGCCCTTTTAAAGACAAAAATATGTTTCTGTAACATCTTAATGTTTTACTGAACCCGTTACATCTTCCACTTGTAAATTGCAGTCAATCCTTTGTTGTCTAAACAGTTTGAATAATGTTTTCTCTCCTTCTCCCAATTTACTTCTTAGTTTTCATCAACTTTCTCAGGGTCACTCATCCATGAGAGAAATATTTGTTCAGGTGTTGCAAGAAAATTGCAAAGAGACCATAAGAAAACTCAAGAGTCTAGTTAGCAATCCCAAAAGCAACTCTCTAAGGTTTTCTCAGCCTTTATCAACTCTGACTGACCTGCACTTTTCCCTTCTACTCTGTTTTCCTAACTATATGTGAAAGCTTACTTGTCAGATTTTTACAAATTTTAATTTGGCCTCATATTCTCGTCACTATCAAATTAAAACGATGTGTTGGTAAATATTATTTGCAGAGTCACAATTTGCTTTTTATACTATTTTTTCCTCTTTTTTTGTCTCTCAAAGCTTAAATGTGGTGGATTTTTTTTATTAAAGATTAAAGAGACTTTATGTGATCAGTGTTGTAATTACAGTATTTTAAGCTCAAGGGTAATTTCTGGAAAGATTGAAAGATTAAAAAAGTGAACTTAGGAATGGAGAAGTGAATTTATGGTAAAAACAGTGAAATGCTGTTCAGCCTGAAAGCGCTTTTAATCTGTCTGATCACTCCAGAAATCTAGTTTACATACAAATTGGGATTATGTGACGTCTTACATAAAGTAATCCCTGAAAGAAAAACATAGGAAATCTAATCTAGTCCCTGGAGAATTTGTAGAAATGCCTTTTAGCCGACAGAGTCTGAATCAAATGTTTATTTATTAGAGACGATACTCAGACATCTTATTCCAGATAGATTAGTATTAATATACTGACATTGATATATTTTAGGTTTTAGCAATAATACCCTAAATCTAAAAACCAATTAGACGCCACAGATTTGCATTTTTTCTTCCAGCTCCAAACAAGTTGGATTACAAAAAGAAGCAATCCGAGTGTATCATCAGGACTCGGGTATTTTTGGACACTGCCAGCCCGAGAGGCATATTGGGTCATGAAGAGGGCGGATGAGGTCAGAGTGATTTGTTTTTCTAAGAACAAGCTGTATGATTATTTTTTTTTCCCCTTATACATCAGTCTCCATCTCTGTAGCGAGTCAAAATGCACTCGGTGCTCCACACAACATGCCCTTAGGAAAACTAGAAGCGTGATGTGTTTGAGCAGCAATTAGCTGGTAGATTTTAAAAATGCTGTACCTGAGTTAGCAAACAGAGCCACATGCATCACTAGAACATAAACATCATTAACCACCAATCTCTATAAATGCTTTTGCAGCCTTTTTATGCAAGGCATCACATTTTGTCACCTATAATTTTGCATGGAAATGTAAAACAAAATGCTAGTGAAAGTATTTGGTTGTTCTGCTCTGCACAGACACAACTCCAACTTTGTGGTTGATTATATTTGTACAAGCGCCGGTTCATTAGCATGATGTGGAACACCCGATGAACCAACTATGTCTCATGAGAAATTAAGCACTTCCTTCAAAATAACATCATGTTTGATGGCTTAATTTGTTGAAATCAAGAAAAAAATCTCCCGTTTTCTTTTTCTTCTAAGCAAAAATAGACGATTGTTGAAATGTTGGGAGAAAATAATACATAGAAGCAAAATTTTGTGCATTGAAAACACAAATAAACAAGAGACATAAAGAGAGGCTTACCAGTCTACAAAATAGAACAATTTGAAACAATAGAACGTGATTTTAGTACATTGAAGAAATGAGATAGAAAAAAGGCTAAAGTTGGAGAAGTTTAGAAAGAATATATAAAAAAACATTTAATTTAATAAATATACAACCAGGAGATTAAGAAATTAATAACATTTACATTTGAAGTAAGCTTTTGGGATGGCAGCGGATGATTGTGGCGTCATGAAACATTTTAAAGTGTGTATCATATGCAGCTTTCTGAGTCCTTTTTTTATGGTTGACATTTTTGGGGGGTTTTAATTCTGAAATTTCAAGATATTTAAGACTTAAACATCCAAACCCTGTTGGAGACTGTTGAAATCTGTGATTAATACCCTGATAAGTATGAAGTATTAGTGTTGTTTAATATGCAATAAATAGAACTGATTACCCCTACTCTTGAGCTTGTTATATAACGAACATCCTAGCGAGTTTATAATGTAGCTCTACAGATTAAAAATAAGTATGTTTCTGTGTCATCATAGCTTTCCTTTGCATAAATGCTGCTTGTTAACTGATTAATGCTGAGAATTTGGAAATAAGCCTCAAAACTGAGGTGCAATTTAAGATGTGACTCATTTAAATTGGTCTCAACTGCAACAAACTACCGTATTCATCCCAAGCTGTTTATTTGCTAAATCAACAACTATTTTTAAATTAAAATAAAAGCATTTATGTCCATTTAGGTGGACCAGAAAATAACTTTTGTGCAAAGCTCAAACAACAAGTCTTTGCATTCTCAGGCCGTCCTAAGTTTACCAAACCAGATAATTACAATTTGATTAAGTAAACTCAGACCTTAGCATTTAAATCTATTTTGAATATCCATGAATAAAACCACTCAGTGATGCATTTTATCAGAAATCATGTTGCCCAGCGTTTTGCATTAAAACTAAACAGACAGTGGTAAATGTCAAATCCGGTGAGTTGCTTCCCATTTGATAAACTGTTGGAGGAAGATCACAAGTCATTCAAGTCGATAATGTTTAGTAAACCTTATAAACCCGTTTACGGCCTGAAATGGACCTGGGAACGTCTGGAGGACAAACGTCTGTCCCACTGTGGGAAACAAGGTTATTATAGTAAACTAAAGCTAACGAAAACTGAAATTGAGACAACAGTTTAATTGGAAATTAATGGAAAAAAACTATAGCGAACTGAAACTAACTTGCAAACTAATGTAAAACTAATTAAATTATAGACATGATAGCATTTGTTTTCTTGTATCTATTCACTTTGAATTGATATGAAATTTATTTTTATACCCTTTATTTAAAGACATAATTTTTGATATTCCATAGAAATTAGGATTAAAAATCAGAATGATGGATGACAGATGGAAGGGAATGGTTATAAAATAAAACAATTATTCAGGAAAAACATTTTTTTCTCATTTCTGACGCGTCCTGCAGAGTTTCTGGCCGACTAGAATCAGATCGGATCATCCTTCATTACTTCCCATCCTCTCTAGAAACCACTTAGAGTTTCAGCACCAAAAAATTAAAAGGATTTATAAACCATTTCTCTCTAATATCAATAAAGAAAAACATCAAAATCCTGCTTGCAACGCAATGATTAAAAATACATCAAGACAAGTATGAGTCTTCAATACGTGATGCATATTATATGCCTCATCCTGATACAAATTTCATGCAGAAATCGGAGGCTTCTGTTTTGCTCTAACAGCTCCTCTGGCTGCTTGAAAAGTCTCTATAAATAGATCAGCTCGCCTGTTTCCTGCAGGACACTGCAGAGCCGCAGCGAGCGTCTGCTCACCTTCAAAGGGAAACCCAACCTAGATTCACTGACTGTCCCACTTTCATCCTGAAGGGCCGCTTTGAATCTGCTAATCACATTGATGTTAAAAGGACACAGTGGATCCCATTGGTTTGGTCCAGTTTGGAGGAACAAGGTGACACTGAGCTGATGTCCTTTCATCCTTTCATCACGATGAAATGGTGAGGATCAATCAATCCATGGAGGATGACAATCCTGGAGATCCTGCAGCTTTTAGTTTAGACCAGAGGCATCAAATTTGTTTTCATTTTGGGGCAAATCGAGATCATAAAGGTCCTCAAAGGGCCACAATGTACCGATGAAACCAGAGTTCGGTAGTAACTAGTTACATTTACTCAATTACATTTACTTGAGTAAATGTAGGCAGTATTTTCACTACACTGTACTTTTACTTTAGTAATTTTATTACTGAAGTATTTCTACTCTTACTTGAGTAACATTTCTGGATTTTCTACCCACTGAATAAAAAACAAACATGTTTTAAGATAAATTTAAGCAAAGACAAACACCTGCAGTTTTTCTTAAAGTTTTATAAAAAAATTATTGAAAGAAACTGATTTGGAAAAAATTTATTTTGCCTGATTTTGTTATTTTTTGTTACTTAAATGATTTACTGTCATTATGGTGTTTAAAATACCAAAATTGCAACATAACTTTATATTTTTAAACATTAAATGATTGATAATTTGACCATTTACTCGGTACTTGAGTAACTTTTTACCAAATACTTTTTTACTCTTATACTTGAGTAATTTCTTGGACGGATACTTTTTACTTTTACTTGAATAAAAATATATTGAAGTAGTGCTACTTCTACTTGAATGCAATTTTTGGGTATTCTACTCACCTCTGGATAAAACCCAGTAAACTTTTAAAATATTAATAAGCATTTCTTTCTAGGCTCAATAATATTATTGTTCATCTTTTCACATTGATCAGTCCCTCCAGGATTTTGCAATAGTTTTTGTGATATTTTTTGCAATCAAAATCATTTGGTGGGGCTAATTTAGAAATATTTGCAGTATTTTAATTTATATGAGATTAAATCTGAGTTTTATTACTCTCCACTTTAGTCACAGACTATTGATACGCTCAATGAACAAACAGAAGAGAAAAATAGTAAAAAATAATCTCAACGATACAGACAAGTTTAGGGATTTCCAAACATTATTAACTGGAATTTATTGTGACAAAATGTAAAGTTCCTTCAGATGAAATTTGCATTTAAAGGGTGCTATATAAATGATCTAATTAACCATCACTGTCTCCTAAAAAGAAGAAAAATTTAACATTTAAGAATGAAACGTTAAAGTTTTCTTCAAACCCAAACTTTAACTGCAGTTGTCTTAAATAAAGTTATTTAAATTATGGTCAGAACGCCACTCTAGACTTTAGTTGGCTGTCAGGGTAAAAAGCTGTTAACAGCCAACAACAACATCAGGTGAAATCAGCTTTCCGCTCTCCATCTAATGACTCTGCAGTCAGTATTGATCAGCTCCTGTTTCCCTAGTCAAAGAGTGGAACCACAATGCACATGTTAGCTAGCTAGCTTTACTGCACTACATTTAAACCTGGATGCTCTTATTATTTTAATAAGAGCAATTATATAAATTGAGTTTTAGTTGAAGAATTAAAGCAGCTGCTATCCTGCAGCTTTTATTTGCATTTCTTCTCCAACACGCTTGAGTCAAGCAGCTGAATTTCCTAATCAGTGTGTCATTCAGCTCTTCAGACGCCTGGGAGCGGCGCTTTTATTCTCCATGTGATGGAGAAGGGATGCATCTAAAAGGTAGTAGCTGTTTAGGACTGGACCTGGGTATCCTTGATTTAAAGCTGCAAATGTAACTTTTACAAAAATATGTTTGTTTGTTTTTTGTCAAATTTGTTAAAACTGTCACCATGTCAGACAGAAAAATCAGTCTGAAGAAATGTCATGTTTCCAGTCAAAAACAACCAATCAGAGCCACAAGGCGGGTGTTAGCGCTGTCAATCAAGCTTGTGTATGCCTTGCTTGATGTTCTAATGGAGGAGAAACAACTCACTGTCCAGGAAAACTGTTTATCCACCGTAATTGATGGGTATGCTAACTGGCTTTAGCATTCTGTGGTGAAACAGTTGTAGCATAGCAGAGAGAAAGGGGACAAGGGTGATTGACAGCACTAAGACCCGCCTCCTGGCTCTGATTGGTTGTCTGATTGAGTGGTGTATTTCTCCAGTTTGTACTGGGAGCACTGGGAGAAGACAGAGGAGCTCAATTTTTTTCACAGATTACCTATTTCATATTATGCTGTTACAAAATACAAATATGTAATTAAAAAAATTTAATTTTTTTTGCAAAAGTTAAATACTGCAGCTTCGAGGAGTTGTAATGACGATATTATGATATCTTTTTAAATCTAGAAAGTTTGTATTCAGCTTTTGTGGACCAGTAGATTTTTATTTTGATGAAATATTTGCCTAACTGGAGACTGTCTGTGAATGTTTATTTTTGATTCTGATTCTGGCTTGGATTTGTGTTTTGCAGCTCTGGCTGTAAGTTTAGAGTCCAATAAAACCCGTTAAAGGCCTCAAAACTCTTGAAACTGAAGTGGAGTTTTATCGTTGTTCTGGTGGAAGATAAAACTCCACTTCAGTTTCAAGAGTTTTGTGGCCTTCAACAGGTTTTATTCCAGGATTGCCCTGTATTTAGTTTCATCCATCTTCACATCAGCTGCTACCAGCTGCTCTGTCCCTGCTAAAGATAAGCATCGCCCTGCAAAAACACAAAACCTGACCAACTATTTTTGTTTAGTTTCTACTAAACCTGAAATAAGACAAAACTAACTCATAAGTAACTTTTCAGCAACATATAGGGAGCTTGTTTTATTTTAAGTAATAATTCCTTAACATTGAAAAAAAAGCATTAGTTCCACTCTTGTCTTGTTATAAGTGATCAGTCCTGCCAGGATTTTGCGATTTACTTGTACTTTTTTAAAATTAAAATCACTGATTTTGTGGTGCTAATTTTGAAATTGCTTATATATGATATTATTAAATGTGACTTTTTATTATTCGCCATATCGATCACAAACTATAACTTGTCATCAAGTGGAGGGTAAAAGAAAGTGGGAGTTAGCATCACATAAGCTCAACATTTTTGACAATTTTTTCAGAAAATTATATATTAGTGTAAAAAAAATTGGGATTTGTTGATTTTGCGTGAAACGTAAACAAAAAAGGTAGAAACTGATGGATGTTATTTGGCATTTGGAGACTAGAGGGCCTCATAAAACCATAGGGTGGACCACATTTGGCCCCTGGACCTCCAGTTTGACAGGTGTGATTTAGATTCTGTTCATTTAAAGAAGACTGATAGTTCCACTTTATTTATTGTATGTTTTCCAGATTTTTCTATCAAATATTGAACAATGTTCTGTCATTTTGTGAAGTAAATTAGCCAAAAAAAAAGCATCAAATATTGAAAAGTAAATAAAAACAGAATTCAAAATGATTGTAAATAAGCGTACAGCACTGCAGAACAAAATACAAACTTAATGTTAACATAAAAAAGTTTAGCCGAATGATGTTTATATTTGCCTTTGACAAGTTGTATAGATATTCTTTTCAATTCTCAAAAGACTTAGAAACTTTAGAGTGACCTCCAAGTTTGATATCCCCTGAGAAAATGAAAAATGGTGAGAAAAAATGCATGTTGAGCGATCAAAGGGAAGTGGAGTGGCTAAACGATGCAACATGTTTCAGTCGGCAGCGCCATGGAGAGATGGAGAACTCTGTCATCTGGTGTACAACAAGGCCACTTTTTTAAAAAAGGGACTGTAATTACGGAGGTATGGAGAGATTGTATCAGCAAAGGCGAACAGTTTAAGCAAATGAATAGCAGCGTTCATGTGTTATGTAACCACTCAAAGAAGTGAGGGAGGCGGTGGAGGGCGGAAAGGTTAAAAAGAAAAAGAAAACATTAGAAAAGATGTCTGTCTGTCTGTCTGTCTGTCCAGTGGAGGGGGTGACAGCAGATGTGGACACTTGGAGATGCTTATCATCCCCCAGAGCTTCAGATAATGTCAGGTTTTGTAGATGAGAGTCCAGACTGCTGGCCGCCTGTGTGAGAGTGTCTGGGGAGGCAGAAAGAAACTGACCTTGGACAGATACTGTTGTAACATAAACATTTGGGCGGTTCCTGTTCCAGCTTTGCTTCTGATCTGTTTAAGAAACATTGATACAAACTTATCTTACTTTTTTTTTCAAGCTGCACTAAAAATATTTCTGTTTGCATAAGATCAAAGAATATCTCGCTTCCTTCAAAAAATGTGAACCTTTGGTTACCTTTTTCTTTTTTTCTAGAGTTTGTGATCTAATGTTTTATGATTGTTGGCTCGTTGTGGATTCTTACCTCAAAATACATTTTATTCTTTAAAAACAAAGCATTAGCACCTATGCCGACGCCACTATTATTTGCCTTTTCATTGTTGCAGAGAAGAAATGAACTTCCACACCACCAGGGGGCCCCCAAGAGCACCAAGCTAGCACAATAAAATATATTTATATATTTAAAATAACTTTGAATAATACAAAATCAGTTATATTACACATGAAAAAAACATTTCTATTTTGTTTTTATAGTTGTTACACAAATAATGGTTAATGTCTTCCTTCTGTTAGCTGCTACTTCTGCAGAGGAAATATATGAATGGTTACTTTTCACTTTTAAAAACTTCTTAACTTGTTTACTGTAAATGTTGTGTTTCTAAACTAAATAATGCTTACTGTCTTATTATTATTTTACTTACTAAATAAGTAAAATAACATGGAGCACTTAAGTAACTGCATTTCAAAACACAATTATTTTTTAAGTTTGCTAGTCCTGTAAGGTTAAAGACAACAGCCATAACAACACTGATATAATGCTAATTATGCTAATGACAGTAGCTATGTTGCACACATTGGTAAAGTATCTGGTGTTAGCATGTTGATATGGAAGGCTCAAAATGAAAATGGGCTTAGGGCCCCGAAAAGGTTTTGCCCGGCCCTGATGAAAACGAGAAGATGCCTTTACAGGTGTATCCTTCCCTTTTTTATTTTATTGTGTATTCTTCTGTGCAGCAGGTTTATTTTTAGCCCATCAGATCATTACAGCCATTGTCAATTCATCGCCATCAGCACAAGCTATTCTCCTCTAATTCTCATTTGTTTATTTATTCCCCTTCGCCTCCTGCATATAAATAATAACTGCATCCTCTGGGTCTCCATCTGTCATAGCGATATTAATACTCCCAATATGGCTGACAAATTGTTCACATTGTTCATGCAGTGCATCCTCCTGCCTCACAATTGTGTTTGACTTTCGGGAAGCTGCTACTGTGGCGCCGGTAAGGGGTTAGGTCAACTGTTTCGTTCGTCCAATGACACAAAAACAGCAAACAAAAACGGGAAGTTGGCAAGGAAATAATAAACAAGTCAGATGTGGAATGGGAGATTAATAAATACTGGAAAAACTGATTGTTGTAGAAGATTTCGGTTTTGTTTTAAGGAAGTATTGGAGGTCAAAGGTTACATAATTGCAGGATTATTGGTTTTACTTGTTGACAAAATCCAAAAAAGCTGATTTACATGCATTTCCTGGGGAGGCCACTCAATTACAACCAATTACTACAAAATGTAATATTCCCTATCAGATTTCTTCTTTTTCTTCTTCCACAGACGCACTTGAAACGCTAAAAAAACCCACAATTTTGCTGACTGATCTTACAGACAGAAAAGGGAAGAAAATGTTTGCTTGCGCACAATCAGCTGATGAACAGCGCAGTCAGTGTTTCCTACTCTAATGACCTTCTATCTGCAGTGTAAGCCCTCTGTTACTGCTGCCAACAATGTCTGAAGCTCATGAATGAGCCATTCATGGTGTTTTTTTGAGATCTTTTTGAAGAGGCCTGATGAATAATTAGGCTTCATGCAAATTGCTGGCCGGGAGGAGAGCGGAGAACCTGTGCCAAGGACGTGATTTACCCAAATACCAACCTGTTAATCTGTCTGGAGAGTCGCTTCTCAGGGCTAACGGTGTGAAAGGGAAAAATGCTTCCGCTGATGGTTTAAAGCAGTCTGTGATCGTGTGCTGCCACCTGCTGGACAAATGTTGCAACATTTCTAGAGTTTGCTTTTATGCCTTACGTTTAAAAAATTTCTAGTCACTTTAATATGGCATTAAACTCATCTTTTACAAATTAATTTATAATCTGAAAGCATTTCAAAAGATTTTATTTGGAATATATATGAAGACATAAATTTGACTATAAATTTAGTTAAATTGTAAAATCATTCCAATGTATTTTATTTGGATTTTATGTGAAGACCAACACAAGTCCGAGCAAGCGTTTCTCTGCACCCAAACATTTTGAGAAGACAATTTACTCTTTACTTTTTGACGCTGTCAAAAAGTTTGTGACCTTTTGGAGAGGCTAATAAACATTTCCTATCCAACTGCATTCCAAGAAATTGTTTATTGTTTATTTAATTTATTTAGTTGTTAATTTCATTCACTTATATTTTAAAATGTGCATGTCACATGTTGACATAAACAAAACTTTGAATTACAAGGAGTCGTTTCAAAATTAATCTTATATAGTCCATCCCCAAACGTTCACTATAAGCAACTAAACATCAACCAACTATCCATGGTGATACATCTTTAAACACAGAAAAGGAACTGTGTGTGTGTGTGTATATAAAGATAATAAAGAAAAAAACATGTCATTTTTGTAATGATATGGCACCACTGAATCAATGTGGTTCAAGTGTGACGTTTTGGATATAAAAACAGAAGAAAAGTTATCATTTGTAAATATTTTTAGCTTGATATTTTTGTCAAATAGCACTGGATGCTTTTATTTTAAGCAGTAATTTTTTTTATTATACTACTAGTCTCTAATAGGCTCGGGTTGAAGTGCATTTCAGAGTTGCTGGTCAGAACTGAATCATTCCACAGGTGTCAAAGTCCAGTCCTGGAGGGCCACTGCCCTGCAACCTGTAGATGTGCCTCTGCTGCGCCACACCTGAATAGAATAATTAGGTCATTAGCAAGGCGCTGGAGAACTGATCTACACAAGGAGGAGATAATTAAGCCATTTCATTCCAGCGTTTTTTGTACCTGTGGCACATCTAAAAACTGCAGGACACTGGCCCTTGAGGACTGGAGTTTGACACCCCTCATTTAGACCATCAGGTTATCCCAGACCTGCTTACTTTGTGTTCGCAGGACCAGAATTAAATGATGTTGCATTTAGTTTCTCATGCTATTTAACTCTGGAACCAACTGCCTGAAACCCTAAAATGTGAAGAAACTTTTGGCTCCTTTAAATCAGATCTAAAAATACAAACGTTTTCTGATCATAGAATTTTATGAACTATTTACCCAACCACTTCAAATGATTGAAAAGTGAAATTGATGACAGTCAGCCTGCCATTACATACCATAATAATCTCTGGACAGGGATTTCTCTCGCTAATATTATAATCCATATATATATAAAAATGAAACAAAAAAATATTCGTAACGTTTATATAATTATATTGAATTTTGAAAGTTAAGATTTTTTGGTTGTATCGTCTTCTTTTACCCTCTCATTTTTATTTTTTAATATAATTTCCCCTAAAAGGTTAAAATGTTTTTTTTGTTGTTGTTGTTGTTGTTGTTTTGTTTTTTATAGCTGCATTAACTTTGTACCGGTATGCGTAATCAACCAGACCAATCAGAAAGGGCGACACCAATTTTAGAGTTTGACCAATCAGCTGTGTCTAACACTGACGAGCTCGCATCTGATTGGTCAGAACGCCTGTCCGTTGGGGATAAGTGTCTCGTCACAGTTGTGCCTTACAGTTTAATTGAGAAACGCTGTGGTGGAAGCTGTCGAATAGCTGGTCATAGTGATGGGCAAATGAAGCCTCATGAAGCAATGAAGCTTCCCGGCCCATTGCTTTGCCCAAAGGTACACACCTCGG
>CAEFZX010016519.1:0-15814 GCA_903066825.1 Alfaro cultratus | reverse complement strand
AACAGGGACAGTAGCCCAGGATCTCAATGTTTTGAGGTTGCCCCATTATCTTTTAACGAATGGATATTTTGTAAGTAGCATCTAATATAGTTCCAAGCAAAATATCTTATCAGATAAGGTGTTTCAATCTGTTGAATCTAAGCCTCCTTTGGTTTTGTTTGTTCTGTACTGTTTTGGAAAGGGTTGTATGACCACATAAAGGTTTGACATAGTTAATATATCATTTTTGGTTAATTTATTTAAATGGATTCAAATATTTCTAGAAATGATGCAGTGTTAAACAGATAAATTCAGAGAAACTATCTTCATGTAGACAAGGGCCTATGTGTTCCCAACTAAACATCAACCGCAAAATGTAAGCATAAAACAATTTCTCTTAGTAGTGAGGATGTTTAATTACTTTGTTTTTCATTACTAGACATAAAAACTCATAACTTTTAAGAAAAGGAACCATAATGCTGAGACAATAACAATAAAGGATCTGTGCAAAGCACACAACTGTGGTACACTGTGCCTCAGAACTGCCAGGTGAGATAGCTACAGCCTTAAACAGGCTTCCTTACGCCAGTAGGTGATGTAGTGAACTTAGTCTGTGTTCCCAACTGGTGGAGAATTTCACTATTTATCTGAGTTAATTTACATTTATAGTAAGTTGTGTTTTCGCAGTCAAGCAAATGCTGAATTAAATCAAGATTGCTAATCTAAACATGGCAAATACATTGGATAATAAAGCTCACAGTATGCTAATCAGCTAAAGGTGTTGCTAAATGGTGGCAAAGTGCCTGCAATACAATGCTTGGTATGTGTGGAATGTTCACCTTTTTACGCCCGTCAAAGTAGGCTTTTGTATCAGATACAAAACTTCTTTCCATTATGACCTATGAACACGTCACACTAACGTGTGAATTGAACTTCAGCCTGTGGTAGTTTCTTCAGGAGCCGTGATGGTTGCGAACAGATTGTTATTGTTTTTTAAGCGATTGATGGAGTAAATATCTGTATGTATGAATGTGTGTCTGTCATCTGTTTTCATTGCTAACCGGATGACACTTTCATTTTGTGATACATGCTACAATAACACTAAAGATAACAACTGAATGTTTACTAAATATAATTAATGAAATGAATTTGTCCTGTCCAGTGGCATTCTGACTAGAACAGTTTCACAAGGGGGGAATAAACACCACAAAAAAAAGGTGAGAAAATTTTGTGGCCATCTCTAGTTGATAGGGAACCAGAACTGTCTGTTGCCAGGGGCCTCCATCCTGTAGGTCCGACCTTGCCAACAAGAGGAAACACTTTTTAGAAACGCTTCAAATCGTGTTGTTCTGGGGTTGTGATATCAGCTATGAAGGTTTAGGACAATTTGAGAACAGAAGTGCAACAAACTTTAAATCTTCAGTCACTAGGGAACCAAGCAAGCGTGTACTCGAAACAAGCAACACAAAGACGACATTCACGCTTTGCTAGGTATAAAGCAATGAAAGGAGAGACAGGTATCAGTCCAAAACGCGCAAGGACGCGAGTTAAAAAGCCAACACCAGGCGGAATAGTTCCGTTTCACAGCCCCCCTTTCCCATAAATTCACCAGAAAGAAAATGGTCGCTTCGTGCATAAGCCTCTGCAATGCGACTGAACTGAACACAGCCTCTTTTTTAAAAAAAGACCGGGTCGTTTAAGAACACGGTGTTCAGACGCCATAGGCCGTCTATAGAGGCGTTAAACGTAAATTATGAGACCAAACACCGGTGAGCTAAGCGCCTCTCTGTAGCATTACAGGAAAAAATGGAGTTGTGCTGCTGCAATAGACATCTACTCCTTCGCAGAGGTCACACAGAGAAGACTGGAGAAAAATACAGAGCGTGGTGGAGTTTAGATGTTAAAATGGACCAATGAACATCATAAGCACATATAACCGCGTCCATTTGTCGTGTGTAAGTGTTGGAAATTGGGTGAATACGCAGAAAAGCATGACCCTCTTTTCCTGCTGCTCTGCCTGACTCTTTATGGAGAAAATTAAAGAGCCACAGCAGTCCGGCGAAACGTGTCGCCCCTGCAGCGACGAAAAATAATAATAACCAAACACAGTCTCCACAACACAGTCTCCTTACAAGCGTTTCCACAATGAGAGTGGGGCTAATTGTTAAATAATTCGCTGTGAAGATAGAAACGCTCAGCATGGGACGAAATGGAGCAGAGCTATGGCCGACAGGCTCGTCTTCTCCGAGCAGCAAGAAGCGAGGACCGAACAAAAAACGATGGGGGGGGGGAAGCCTTTCCTGAAACGTGTTTGCAAGATTGTTACTATTTAAAACATTTCCCACCCTTACGTCACAGCACAGACGCACAGGGCATCCCTTCAGCACAGGGAAAACGAAGCAAAATGAGCAAAACAGTCCACCTTGAAGCAAAGCAGAAAGCCCTAAAACATGTCTGATGTCGAAGAACCCGCTGGAGCTCAGACACTAAATAAACAGCACAGTCTCTTCACAGCACAACTGTGTCACTGTTTAAACTTCTATTTGTTACATTTGAGAGGATATTCGAGTCAGACATCGCATAATTGTAACCTTCACAGCCCCCGATGAAAAAAGTTCATGCGTTTTCACAAAGGCAAACTTGAATCGATTTCAAGCAAACAAAATTCGACTTACGTATTTCTTCTGGATGATATTCCTCTTAGGTCTTTCCTTGCTCATTATGCAATCCTCCAAAACGTAAAATGTTTGGCTATAGAGAGAATGGCCACATGAATTTCTTTTCTTTCGCTCTCGCCTCTCCACCAACAACTGACTATTTAAATCCCCGCTCTGTGAGGAAAAGCTCGCTAGCTCTTGCAGAATCCTTCCTTTCGGTGTTTCCTTATGGGTTTATATATAAATCCCAGGATTCAAGCTTCGGCGACGAGCAGAGACGGACCGGACCCGAACTCATTCAAGGATAACATAGTCAAAAAAAAAAACAAAAAAAACAAAAACAACAAACGCACAACAATAAGTTCCATTCGCCCGAACGGCTCTGCTTCTCGTCTCTCCACGATCTCTCGCTCTGTCTCTCTTTCTCTCTCTCTGTCTTCACGCACATGAATACCGCTGAAGGGGTTTAAATGTCACCGAGTCACATCTTTATTCAAACGTGGAATGGCAACGGGAAAAGGAAATGAATAAATAAAACAAATGAAAACAAATAAAACTGTTTTTTTTTTTTGTTTGTTTTTTTCGTCGCGTCTTTTCGAAGCTGGAGCCTGCGGTCGTCGAGAGAGAGAGAAGCTCTCCAGCGGCACTGCTCTGCCTACTGAGAGCAGCTCCTTTCTTCCTTGCCTCAGCCTATCACAGCCCCCCTACCCAGTGGCAGCTCTAGAAAATTTTACACGGCGAGGTGGGGGGCAAAAAAAGTGGCAGGAGCTCTAGGCACGGTGGCTACGCTGGACCTCCTCGGTGTACAACACAAAAATCCACCTTAAGTGAATAATCAAGAAGATATCCACAAAACACTTTGTCACTGTCTCTTCTATGAGAGACATTTTTTTTAAAGGGGCAGTATAATGTACATTTTTTAGTTTTATATTATGTTGTAATGTTAATTTTTTAATGTGATTTTTTTTTTCAGCAAAAACATTTATGCAGTGTTACTTTATCTTTCATGCATGTTTTATAAATCCTTTATAAACACGTTCTCAACGCAGATGAAAACCTGAAATAACCCTATTTATAAAAGTTAACCCAGTGCTGTAATCAAGCGAGAATCTAATCTTTGCCTTTGCAACAAAGATATGTACCTACGGAAAGTATAACATTTTCGGGTACTTGAGTCACTATTTAATTTTTCTGTTGTTTCTAGCACTTAAGATAAAAAAAAAAGTGTAAAAAATTTATATTTTTTTAATTTTCTAAGAATAATTATTTTCTGTCATACGATTATAAATGTATGTAATCGTATGGCATAAAATGGTGCATTTTACGCCATTCAGTGTGTAAAATGCACTGAATGGCTGTGCATTTTATACAGCCATTCAGTGTAAAATGCTCAGTGGGACCAAGCACTGCCTTCGAGGACGAAGCTCCTCCTCTGAGCTGCAGTTTTCAAGCTTCCCACAGCAGAGCCAGCTCAGTTTGTAGCAGTGGCAGCTAGTCATGACACTTCCTGTGTCACCTCCCACAGTTTAGTAGGGGCATCTGCCATATGGTGCCAGAGCTGCCATGGCTGCTGATGTTGTTTTGGGGAATGCCAGTGATGCCGATTTTCTGAAAACGTGTTAGTTATATTTCCTGTTAGTAAATTATTAGTTTTAAAATTATGTTGTGTTATAACTATGTAAAACCTGTAATATTTTGGACTGCATTTACATGATGGAAAGTGGCAGTTCCGGTGGTAGCTGCCACAGCTTCAGTGGCAGCTGACACTTGGTGCCATGGCTACAGTGGGAGCTGCCAGTAGAAGCTTGCTGTCTCCCGCAACCAAGCTTCGGCCTCACAGAGCACCCGTCCACCGCAACTCCCCCACTCAGCTCCTTCAGATTAGCCAGCAGCAATTAGCAAACACCTGCACAGTTCCTACTGAGGAGTTACTTCTCCTGTAATGGGAAGTAACTATTCATTACAGGAGTTTCTTCTCAGTACAACCCTGGTAAAAACATATTAACCCTTATGAGGATGTTGTGACTACTTTCCAAAGGCGGAGTGTTGGAAAGAACAGGACTTTCTTAAAGAGACAGAGGCAAAATTCAAGGCATCAAATTGCGAAGTAAAAGTGTATTTAAATCATGTTTGATATTTACAACATTTTCATAGAAACTGAAGGTAACATAGTTGTTTAATTGTGCTATAAAATGACAGTATCTCTCTGGAAAACAAAAAATGAGAGTAAATGTTTTTTGTCTCATCTGCCAAACTTTAAAAAAATTCTCACTTTCTTTAAAGTGAGAATGCTCTTTATAAATGTCAACTCCCAGAACTTCATTGTGAGCGCTTTCTCTTGTGTATTTTACATTTATGTGACTTTAGGCACTGGGTTTGCTCACAAGATCTCATGAAATATATCTTGTTCTGTGAGGTTTCTGTTTCATCATACCTGAACAATGGATTGTTTACAATACGTAAAAATAAATACACAAACAACAGCGATGTGCAAATAGCAACAGCAATGACATTAGATATTAGAAAAATTGTACAAATAACAGCAGGTAAGTAAATGCATATTAAATTTGATGGAAGCAGTGATGGTTATAGCATCTAACAGCTGCTCAGAGGAAGGACATATGATACTACTGCTTTGTGCACCTAGGATGCAGCAGTCTGTCACTAAAGGCACCGCAGTTCAGTGACATGTCTCATGCCTGGGATGGGAGAAATTGTCCAGGAGTGACGATATTTCAGCCAGAGTTCTTCTACCTGCACCAGATCATAGGGCCATCCTAGGACAAAGCTGACCTTCCTGCTGAGCTTTTTAAAAAAACATGAACCTTATGGTTAAAGGTTCATTTTCTGAAGTAATGTGTTCTTATAGATAATAGGCTAACTAATATTAATAACAGTAGGTTTACATAATAATTCAAGTGTACCTTTTTTATCTGAAAATGTGGGGTTTCATTATGCTGCATTCTCTTTGTTCTCCTGATACATTTTTGGCACTGGAAAATTGAAATGTCTTAATTTAAATTGAGCGCCTCCTGATCTTGTAATTCCAACTTGGATAGTTCAGTCAATCTCTGAAAACATGCTCAGTGTGGCTGCTCTTCATTAAAAAAAATGCTGGGAAAGCTACAAGAGGCAGATAAATTTTTGGTATTCTGGTAGAAAATATTAAATTAAATCAGTGAAATAGCTGGTGTTGTTTGATTGCTATATGTGAGCATGTTCATTTACTGTTTAAATCTACCAAACGGGAGACAGGGCGAGCATCTCAGTTGTGATCAAACCATAACTCGGCATCAGAAGTCAAATTTTCCTGTGATCACAGTTAGAAACAGGTGCAAAAATAGACAAGCTCATCTGAAGTTGGAGTAATAACCTGGAAAATCTAATGTTCCTAGAGAATGGCCTCATGTAGTTGGACTTCTTGCTTGGAAAGTTAGAGGCCTTGGGGAACACTTCCCTCAAGTTGTGGTTCCGATTTGAAAAGTTGTAGATCTCCACGCCAGGAGTAAGAGGTCAGATTTCCAAAAACACTTCCCCTGTTGTTGGAGTTCATAAAATTAAAATCTGAAGTACCGAGAATGTTGTCCTGTCGCCAGATATGTTAATGTGTTATATAATTTATATATAAATTATGATTTCATATCTGTTATGTATCTTCATGATAACAAACATGTGTTTCTGATATACCTATTCTAGAATTTAGGGGAAAAAAATGTTAGTTTAATAAAAAAAAATAAAAAAGGTGGCTAAGGAGAAAAAAAAATTATTCCAATGTCTACACCCAAGTACCACAACCTCAAACCATGTGTGTTAAATGTTAAAGACCTGCACTTAATGAAATGTTATACTGTAATAGAGTTTGAGCAAAATGTAAAAAATATATTAGTTCATTTTATGTTCACAGTAGCCATTTCAGATACTGAACTCAGGGCTGCTTGGTGACCTGCATAGGGCACAGTTGTTATTTTCCAGACTGGAAACTCAAAAAAATATGACCCCTGAGTAAACAGAACACACTTTAAGAACCTTCCAGAATATACATGTCTAGGGGGTGGGGGGGTGTTTTAATACCTTTGTAATAAAGGATTTTAAGCATATTGTGATAAAAGCCACCTTCCCTCTTTTCAGTTCTTAAGTATTTCATTTGTTCTCTACCAGATAAATTTGTTTAGTAATTAAATCCATTTTCACATCTATTTCTTTGTCTTTAAGCTATGTTTGGTTGTTCACGTGGAAACACTTTAAGCTCACCAATAAACATGTGCTTAACCAATGATATCATGATAAGACCAGTAAAGTGAAAGAAGCACCTCTGGTTAAATGCTCACCCCATTTCACGCCTACTCGAGAAATCAGCTGTGTGCAGAGAGACAGTGTGATTTTCACATCACTGCCTTTTTTGCGACGTGCCCATTGTACCTATTGAGTTCAGTGTAGAGACATCCATGACCAAAGAGAACGGTACTGAGAGCACAGGTTTTACCTCCCGAGAAGAAAGTTTTAGCAGGAGGAGCACGATTTAAGCAAGAGCAGAAATGTCGCAGAAACATAAATTTTGATTGTGAAATTAACTGCTTCGGAGGAAACCACTGCACAAAAAGTCAGTAAGAAATGGAAAAGGAAGAATCAGCATCTATTTGAGAATCACCACCATCCATGTTTTAATCATGCTGATTTCATTCTCATTCATGTTACGAGTAGCTATTGATTTATTTTCTGTGCTTGATGCAGATTTAGCATAACCCAACCGAATGATCAAAGCACCGAACTTCCCCACGAATGCATGAACAAAAATGTCAAATCAATAGTTCACAGGTCAATAATTCCACGCATCTATCACACACGTTTGTTTAGCCTGTGAGTAATGGACAAACCGAATTAGAAAAACAAGTAGTGGCAGGGAAGAAAATGGAAGAAAGATAATATTCTCTGAAGTCAACTCTTAAATTCTGGTGAATCTAGAATTTTTCACATAAATGCTAAAATGTATTGTCCTTGATCAGTAATCTTACACTATTTTAACAGAGTCAGAGGCGTGCTGTTTTATGATGAGGCTACAGAGCACACTGCCTTTAGCCCTCATCACCCTGTGCTCTCGAGGGGCCTTCTGCCCTGCTGCTGCTGACATTTAGGCCCACATGAATCAATGAGACAAGATGTGGTGGGGTCCCTGATTTTGCAGCAGCCCCCCCACATGGTTCACATTTAGCCCACACTATACACAGGCAGAATAATTGCCTGAAAAAATAAAATAAAATAAATATTTCCGGCTTTATTTTTAAACACACCATCATATTTTAATCAGTCAAATGTTCCATACGTTCAAACTCGAGTAGAAAAGCTGTAATTATTGATCCGTATCTGTAACTCTTTTGTGTTATTGACAAATGCATGTTTGATGATGGACATAGGAGGAGCTGTAAACTTGTTGGTCTAAAGCAAGTCAAACCTTATGCTGCCGATCAGAGTTTATTTATAATTCTTGTCGGCTACAGCACAGCAGACAGATTGTATTTATGTCTGGGTTGTTTGAGTCCCTCCTTAAAGTGGCAGCAGTTTTTTGAAAGTGCTGTTTGGACTATATAAATGCCAGAATAATTTGCACCATTTAAGGTGCGTGTGTATGTATGCGTGTGCTTTGTGTGTGTGACGGGGAAGGCCAGGGATTGATTAGAGCTTTCACTCTCAATGTGGTTAATTGCCCAGTGAGGCTTAGCAGACGGTGCTCGCTAGATTGATGTCCGATAGCCAAGAAGAGGGGGAGTCAGGATGTGATTTTGTGTGCATGTGTGTTTAGGCTTGTGGGAGGGTGGGGTACTGGCAAAAAAATTAATCCCAAATTAATGTTGAAAGACTGAATGGATAAATATTGTACACACGCTGAAAAAACCCAAAGGAAAATCCTTAAAAAAAGATATGCTAGAATAAGTCTATGTCGACATATCTGTTGAAAATAATAGAGGAAGCACCAAAAATTCATTTAAACAAAGAACAATGTCACCTTTTGTTTCATTTTGCAGTCACAGGATTTGGAGCTCTGTAGTACAATGTCCTGATATTTTAATTTCTTCTCAGTTTGACTCTACTTCTGTGAAAATGATTGTCTCAGTGTGGAGCTCTCAGACCCGACCACTATGCACCCCTCTACAACATATCATATGACTTTTACACTTGTTGAATAATTGGAGAATTGGGTTTGCTGGATAAAAATAAAAAAAATAAATAAACTGACAGGTAAGTTGTGAAATTTGAACCAACTATTGCTGCAGGTGTGGGGGATAAATATGCAGAGGCAAGCATGAATACCAAATGGCTTCCCACTAATAACTTAACATCTAATTCCTAAAGAGTGGCAACAGATTTTTAGATATTGCAAGTGACATGCTTTCATTTTATTGACTTATTGTGAAACAATATAATCCTTTTTCGAAAAGATGTTGAGCAGTGAAATTTATTTCATGCAGTGGCTTTCTGTCTTGACAAATTCTGGTATAAATTTGACAAATTATTTTTGTTTTTCACAGCGGAGCCACAAATAAGCATCCCGAGACTTTACTCTTAATGAAGTGGTGCCACAGTGGGGCGCACTGGCTAACCTATCAGAACGTGTTGCTCCTTGTCTGTCACAAAACAAATGACGAATGCTAGTCTTAACTTTATCGTATTCTTTTGCATTTGTTGTAGACAGGGTTCATTAAAATGCTTATGTTATGATACTGTGGGTGGATAGACAAGTCATAAAACCGTGGCTCTCACAATTCACTTCTTTTAGTGCAGACTATTAAATCAACAAAGAAACTGAAGGGTGGCATACTGAAAATTAAATATGTAAGAGATAAAAAAGAGGAAGAAACTGAAGCAGAAACACTCTTATGGGTGTATTGATCAGTCACAGAAAAACCTCAATGCTCTATGGTTGGATTTGTAAATTAATGAACATGATTACTATAATTAAACATGAATGCTTTTTGAAAAAAGGGGTTATGATATAAAATTGTGATGCATATTTTTATCTCTACAATGCAGTAGGTTTACACCCTCAAGCTTCAAAAAACTACTAGGCGATAACTAACTGCAGCTGCAGTATAAAAAGGATAGTTTTCATGTACAGTTTATTTGAAGAGGAAGTTCAGGATGACAGGCTCGTTTTAAGGAAGCATTTTCAAAACCAAAAAGCAGCTAAGTTAACAAAACGTTGACAAAAATGCTTCTACTTGCTTCTAGCTGTGTTCACACAATGGGCCCCTGTTAGCCATCCTTTGTACCCTACAGTGCCATATACTATTCTGTATAAACCCAGAGACACATCACTGAATGACCAATCAGCCTCACCAGGCACTGTTTCCTGGATTACTACCTGGTAGCTGGAGGGTAGAAAGAGACTTCGGCAGAGTTGCAGTTCCTAGAGTTACCCCTATTCTTAGCCCAACAGAATCACCACCATAAAGGTAATATGTGAACAGGAACTCCGGTGAAGTCCAGACCAAATGATCCGCACATTCTGCCATGTTGCTGAAGAATCAAACTCAGGTCTCAAGGACAAAAATCTGGTGAGGTATTTCACCACATGACTAACCTGAAACACAATATGGTGTGTTTCGAAGAGCCATCTGGAAGTCCTTGAGAGCAGAAACAAAGGGTTGGCACTTGAAGAAAAATGCTCAGATGGTGAATGAATAGGGTTAGGTATCTCTCTATCACCTTTTTCCCCCCATCAGGCACACGTAGCTGGACTGCAGGACTGTTTTGCTGCAAAATGCAACTCATGAGTTTAAAATCCAACTAAAGAGCTAACTATGTTAAACCTTAAATTTCCAAGCATTCCAAACATTTAACTGCTCATGTCTAAAAGACACTTGTGAGGAATAATGCAGCTATATAATGCGAATTGAACAATATATGTCCAGAAAAGCAGTTCTGAAATATTCTTTAACCTATTTTTAATTTCTTTTTAGCATTTTGGAATTGTAGAATATCTTAGTCTTTGAAAAGGATCTGTAGTGTTGTGTGCCTTGGTGTGGATGATGACAGACACCTCAGAGGTTGCACCGGCTTTAGGAAACCCCAGCTGAAATTTGAATCTTCGAAGCACTCATTAAAGTAAAGTTAACCTCCCCCACGTCTCCCACCTCGCCCTCTTCGCTTCTCAGGGGCTCGATGGGATCACAAACACAATTTATTGTTCAGAGGCCCCTCCAACACACACAGACACACACCTCCCCTTTCTGAAGGGACTTTGAGAGTCCCCAATCTACCGCCATGGATAATTGGACACCTTCAGCTAGAGAAATCCCCAGCTGCAACAAGGTAGGTACCAGCTGTGTACACTCCTATTGGGTTTATCAAACACTGGAGATGAGACTGGGACAGACAAGAGCCTGGTGAAATCTTAAACCAGTTCGACTTGAAAGTTGAACAATGCATGTTTAACACAGTCTTTCACATTCAGAGCAAATCTCCCTTCCTGGGCAGAAGTGTGGAGCAACAGTAAAATTGTGATGAATAAATATGTATTCACACCCTGAGGCATATTACCAACCATGCCCCAAGTTCACCCACCTGGAAGCTAAATGCAAAACTGTCTGAGGATCAGTCAAGGAATGGCCTGTCCTAATTTTTGCCCTCGAGGCTCATGTTGTGTTTCACTAATGATCTTCTGTCTTTCTAGGTTCATCCGAGTTCACCTGACTTCTGAAGCTGATCTGAATTTAACCTGGCCAACGCCAGAGTTTAAAAAAAAGGATGCATATTTTAAAAAGGGGCAATAACAGAGGATTGTCTGTAGCTCTTTATTAGAGCCCCCATACCAGGTTTCAGAGTCTGACTATGTGAAGATTTATTCTTGTTCTTCCAAGGGTAAAACTTGTAGCCCTTCATGTTTCCGGTGACTTCTTCAGTGCTTACGTGTTCTTAAGCTTTTAGAACCCAAGTTAGCACCAAACAAACTTCCTTTCAAACTTCAAAATAAGAGTCTTAAACATAAACATAAAAGGGTGTCAGTCTTAAAGCATACACCTTTTTAAAACGGACACAATGGACTTGATTTATTTCACCAGCAAAGTTCTACGCTGAAAAGAAGCATTTTGTCATTTTAAATCATACAGCAGATCCAGAAAAATCTTTTAGTCCCTTTAAATTTTTATTTTCGTTCTCTGTGCTGCTGGTCCAAAATAATTTTTAGTTTCACTTATTTAGCTTTTTTATACTGGTTACTTTGAAAAGACCCAAAACATGTCATATTTGCTACAGGGCTACATTCCCTTAACCTTAAAACTCTAGAATTATATGGGATTATTACTTTGTTCTGAGACATAAAGCCTTGAGTTTGAAGAAATATTGTATCCGTGTTATGTCTTAGCAACAAACCCATTATTCCCATTCAATCTGACACCGTTCAGCAATCTTGTTCCCCATTCTCACGCCATACTAGTGTGAACTGAAGTTTGTGGTGGATGAGTAATGGACCATAAATGTCTCATAAGCAGGAAGAACTGTTGTAGTAGTGCCACAGATTTTTGTGTGTATGTGTAGCCCTGCAGGGAACAATACCAGTCAGACACAAAGATGCTTCAGTTCAGGAATGACTGGCTTACTCGTACGGGTCAAGACCTGCCACAGGTGTGGAGGGGGGGATCCGAGGCTGAATAAGCTTGCCCCCCGATGGTAGACAGCCACAGACTCTGCAGCCCTCTTTCACCCACCAAAGACACCTGCACTGGATACAAAAGCAATCCCTCTTCGATTCTTTCAGAGCCCGAGCAGTGAGATGCAAAAAAACACACTGTGAAGGACGGCGCAAGTGAAAAAGAAATAAAGCTGGAAGGGCTGAGGTGGGGGTTGCCTCAATCACAGCCATGCGGAAACAAAGTAACACAAACTCAACCCACAGCAGGGAAACAGCTGGAGTGCAGGGGGGGTATGGCTTGTTGGGTGGTCCAAAACAGGCAGAAAAGAAAGGGTGTGAGCTGGCAAGAGAGAAGTAAGTGAGAATGAAGGATGCAGAGAGAGTTTGGGTTAGAGATGTTGAAAACTGAGGCTTTTAAAGAGAAAGGTGACAAGAAGAACTGCAGCGTCTTTGGGACTGTATTGCTTAGACAAGCACAAAGAAACAGAATTATGATATGAAAGGAAAAATATAATATTTTAAAAAATAATTTAACATAAAAAAAGAGCGTCATACATAGAGCATGTATAGAGCAAGAAAACAGCTCAAGCTCAGACCGGATGGAGAGTCTACATGAAAATCTAATATCAAGTCTTTCCCAAGACACTAAATGAGATTTAGGTATAGACTTTGACTGGACCATTCCAACACATCTTTACATCTTGATGTGAATCATTACATTGTAGCCGTGGCTATATTTTTAGGGTTGTTGTCCTCTAGTCTTTTTCAGCCTCTGACAGGTTTTCTCTCAGCCTGACATTTAGCTCTATCAAGTCTGATTAGTCTTCTTGTGAAAAAGTATTGCCACAGCATGTTTATATTTTTAGGGTGATGTGTATTGACAGTTTTCCTGGAGGTTGGTATGTAAGCAAAAGCATATTTTGCATTCACCTTCTTTCTCATGTTAAGTTATTGTGTTATAATGCAACCCTTCTTTAAACATCTGGTCTGTTTACTGAAACTTCTGAAACAAGCGGCTTTCACTGGATTTTATAAAGGTGTCAATTTATAAAAAGAGAGCTCAAATACAAATGCACACCACACTTTTCAGATTTTCTGCAATTAATAATGTTTAAGAACCATCTGTTATTCTGCTTTCACTTCACAATTAAGCAGTACTTCGTGTTGGTGTACCACCTACTAAGACACATTTTAGAGGGATAAATTATTTTGCTTACTGACTTTCCTTTTTACCTTTGCAAATGTGGTCATTCTAATTAGCCAAGAGCCTCTTGGACAAATAGGAGCTGTGCTTTTCAAAGTTGTGCAGTGGCTATTTCTGCATATAAACAAACTCCTCACAAATGATAAGCGGCACAAGACAGAATAAAATTTCTAATGAGTTTGACCTCCTTCTATTCTGAGCACTGTAAAAGAACACTTACTATTCCCAGCAGCTGTAAACTGAACAAAAGGGACGAACAATTAAACCATTTCGCTGAATCTTTTCCACTTTCGTCATGTCCACTTTAAAGTTGCTCCAGTTCAGACGGCGTTATCAGGACGATTTAATTAATCCTTTTGTCGTTGCTGAAGTTAGAGTGTCGGTTATTAAAGGGAGGCTTTTGATAACCTCCTCAACAAAAGAGACGCAAAAACTGAAGCCAGGATCCCTTTGCGTTTTCTCACAAATCTTATCTCACCAACGTTTTTTGCATGATAAAAAAAACAAAAAAAAAAACGAAGCTAAGTCATGCGGGAGGTCCATCACATTTGCATGTCCCCTGGGTGCTCGCTGTAATTTGGTTACATATGTCCTTTCTCTAATAGGCTGGAGTTGGCTTAACGTGGAGCTTGTGTTTATGGAAACGACCTCACTTGATTGTCTGTTCGGATTCGCGGCTCTGCTCTGATTTGCAATTGAAAACCATGTAATTGTACTTGAACTAAGTGAATAACTATAGGTTTCTTTTTTTTTTCTTGCCTGAGAAGGTGTCTGAAGGTGAACAGTGGTTTTCTGCTAAGCCGGTCATCCCTGAGTGGCCAACTTCTACATGTTTACCGAGGTCCTGCTCTGATATAGTGAAACATACAGCACACGGGGACGTGAGGTCAACCTCATCGCTTGACTCTGCCAATTTGCTCCCCGTTATCCATTATGTTACTAATCTGTGTGCATGTTTCTTCTGCTAAAGCAGAATATATCCCTCTCAAACAGATGGAAATGTATTCATGATATGCATCCGCTTATTCCAAGTTTGACACCTTTCTTACCACTCCGCCGAAAGTCGGAAAATATCAGCAAGGTTCGATGCATCACCACACATTCCGGGCCATAAATTGAGGGCCTACTTTGTTCCTGGTCATAGCCCTCTGCTTATCTCCTGCCGTACATTTGACTACCCTCATTTGCCTCTCAAATGCTCCACCGTATGATTGTTACTGGCTGATTTTTATAAGGCGTCTTCGCTTTTTTAATCCTAATTTGTTATCCTTGACATCAACTCCAATTTATCTAGATTTGAGATCAATTCTCAGTTCAGTGAAGGGGAAAAGTACCAGGATATGATTATTTTTATTTAAATAAAATCTTCACTGCGCTTCCTGGGAATCATTTGTTCTCTTTTCTGAAAATTAATCCAGATTAGAACAACTAAAAGGTTAATGGGATTAACTTTTTCTGAGCACATTTTGCAATAGGCCTGTTTCTTGTGTAACGCATGGTGATTATGGGGAAGATATTAATTATCATTACTTTCAATTATTACATCAGGCAAAGCACTGTTGGTTAAGGGGAAGCAGGTCCCTGCAGAGAAGACACCATCAGTCACTCCAACGCTTCTTTTTGCCATCTTGGATCATCTCCTAGATTTCATTTCATCTTCTTCTTGCAGCATCAAAGTCCAAGAAACTCTCCAGATTGTCAAAGTTACGGAGTGCAGGAAGATCTCAGATGTCAGAGGCACAGACCGCACTGATTCTTGCATCTCTTTCTGATTTTTTTTTCATGCTTTATGTCTGTATCAGTTCATATCCAAAGCTTAGTGATTACTCCATTTGCCTCGTCCTTCCTGTTTCAACTTTTGCTCCCACCTGAAGAGAAACATCCATTTCCACCCCATGAAATATAAAGCGGGCTCTCATAAATTGTTTACAGGTAAGAAGTGTGTATGCCTGTGGCAGCAGGAGAACACAGTCGTGTTTTCAGGAAGGCTGAAGTAGATCAACCATCCAAAGTCAAAGATAGGTCAAAACTAACGTCAAGGATTCTGAGGCTTGAATAACCGGTTTAGTTTGATTCCACTGCAGGTAGCTCAATGCAGGTGAGGGATTTTAGATAAGATAATACTTTATTGATCCCCAAAGGGAGAACATTTGTTTCAAATTTAGTCAGTATGGAGAGCTTATGATATTCAGTGCTCTTAAATGAGCAATGCTTTTTGAATGGGAAAACAATATACCTCGTGGTGTAGTTCTAAGTATATTCATGTGTTGAAATGGATGGATGGATGGATGGATGGATGGATGGATGGATGGATGGATGGATGGATGGATGGATGGATGGATGGATGGA
>CAEFZX010016516.1:0-25784 GCA_903066825.1 Alfaro cultratus | reverse complement strand
ATATAGCGTGCAAAGGACAGATGAAATCTAATAATTTCCAATCCAATAATGAAGACGTGGCTTCAGAAATTAAGAGTTGGGGATGCTGTGGTGGCGCAGGGGCAAAGCACAACCCACATAAGGAGGCTCTAGGCCTCGACACAGATGTCACAGTTTCGATTCCCAGCCTGATGAACTTTGCCATGTCTTACCCCTCTCTTGTGACCTACTTTCCTGTTTAGCCACTCTCAGAGCCAATAAAACCTTAAAAAAGAAATTAAAAGAGCAACAGATTGAACTAGAGGCAGTGTCAGGTACAGAGACGCTGTACTATAAATAAAACCTCTGACATCTGCAGACCCCACAAAACTGTGTGCGGGAGTTGCACCAGACGAAGAGAGGTGATCTGTGTTGTAAATTATTTCATTAACCTAATTGGGAATAGTTTTAAGTAGTTACCTGCTTCCAAAGTGGCTCATTGAAGGCAACATGTGCAGTAGAGTGGATGTTGACGCAGCATGATGTCGACTGATAATCCCTCTATAAAATCTGAGGTATGAAGCTAAGATAACAATGAATGGTTGTCATGACAGCATATAGACATGACACTTTAGCTGTTTATCTGCAGGACATGACTGTTGATGAAAAGCTTCTTGTTGGAGAAAGTATTTGAATCTTTGCGTTTTTCTAACAGAGGGTTCCGACAAGCACTTCAGCCTGGACGACTTTGACTCTTTAGTCTTCCACTCTCCCTACTGCAAGCTTGTCCAGAAGTCTGTGGCTCGACTGATGCTGAATGACTTTCTGAAGCACCCCAGCCCCGACACAGAGAACGGACCTTTCGCTGGATTCGATGCCTTCAGGTACTTGCAGAGGATTGGCCGATTGGCAGATTGGCCTCTGGTTCTTTCTAATAAAGTTCTTCACCCTAAAGGGGCTCTTGGATGGATAGAATCCAGTGAAAATGTTTCCCGGTGTTGTTCTAGAAAATGAGTGTAGCATGTAAGAACGTTTAACTGGAGTCAATGTGAATGTCAGTGTTTTTAAATATGTAAATACATCTAAAAGCTTGAGTGATGATTCGGTATGTTTGAATTGGAATCAAAGGTACTGAACCTAATGGAATCTAAAATAATCTTAATGTAATCAGAAGTTGTTGCTGAAATCAGAAGGAAGTTATGTATTCCCAGTGGGAATACATCAGCTACATTCAAGCCTAGTCGATGTATTCCATACTTCCTTCAAATAGAAATATGGAATATATCTTATATTTCTATAGGCTACTTCATCGCCAGCTTATTGTCAACATCTATCCTGGTGCTGGTGATGTCAGAGTCCTTCAGTGGTGGAAACACATGCTTACACTCTCTGTAGTGGACCTTTGTTGTTTTATCTTTCAGAAACTTCTTCTGTAGATATCCCAGAAGTACATTTTTCTCTTTACAGGTGTTTCCTGTAGTGTGGTGGCTTTCCTGCTGTTGTTTAGTTTTTTTTTAAACTACTAATACAATATTTTAAGGAAAACATTCTGACCAAAAGAAAACATAATTTGCTGAAACACAACAAAAATTCTTGCAGATTCATTTGGACATGGAGAATTAATCCTGTATGTCTGCTTGGCAGAGACGTGAAGCCAGAGGAGACGTACTTTGACAGGGACGTGGAGAAGGCCTTCATGAAGGCCAGCGCTCAGCTGTTTGAGACCAAGACCAAGGCGTCGCTGCTGCTGTCCAGTCAAAATGGAAACATGTACACACCCTCTGTGTATGGCTGCCTGGCTTCACTAATAGCACAGTATGTATGCCTTACTGCCTGCTTCCTGACTGACTCCAATCAACAATGCTCTGAAAAACACAGTATCTATTCTAAACAATATGTCATATTAACGTGTGACTTAATGTAATGAGTTGGATGTGTATATGGATATGCTTAAAGTCATTTAGATGAATGGAGGGAACTGAAGCTTTATGGTGGAACTGACCCATAAAGCTTCAGGTAATGGTTGTCATGACAACCTCTCTTGTTTCTGTGTTACAGACACACAACATCTCAGCTGGCAGGGCAGAGGGTGGGCTTGTTCTCCTATGGGTCAGGCTTTGCTGCAACCTTGTATTCTCTCAGGGTCACTCAGGACCATACTCCTGGTGAGTTCAGGCTCACTTCCATGTGACCTCCATATGACCTATGTGTGTGTCACACAACAGCAGAAACTGATGGGTGTGTGTCATGGTAGGGTCTGCACTGGACAAGCTTGTCTCCAGCCTGAGCAACCTGAGGGTCAGACTGGACTCCAGGAAAAAAATGTCACCTGGAGCTTTTTCTGAAATCATGAAGTTGAGAGAGGAGACTCACCACCTGGGTATGTTCCTGTCGTACCTGCTGCTACTGTCACTTCTGTGAGGGTAGGAAGCTGGAATCAACTTACAGCTGTGCCACGGAGCCACAGTCACCAGATTTGCTGTTAAAATTTAAATGCTGATCTACATTGTAATTAAATTACAATGTAGATCTTTTAATTGTCTTACCACCACAAACTGGGTTGTCTATAGTAGCTCGGCACCCAGCTGCGAAACAGACTGTACAGGTTGTCTGTACTGATTTTCTTTTCCTTTTTTTAAAAAATACAGAAGTGAAAGTTGTTTTGTTTTGTAGTAGTACCTGTTCGCTGCAGCGCCACAGATCTTGTTGGATATGTCTCCTGCAACTTTTCAACATGGAAATATAATTTTGTCCATTCTACTCATTTTAGTCTAGATTTAAAAGAACTCAGTGTTTTGGCTATTTTGCAGTTTCCTGGAAGTTCGTTGCAGATTTGTGGTGCATAGAAAAATGGTTTAGTTTTGGCCAGTTAGCTTCCTGTGTGCCAAGAAGAAATCCTTGTTAGATTGAGGCAGCTTTGCAACCTATAACACCAGACATAACTGAATATAGGTCTTCTCTTCTTGTTCACTTCTCCAGCTAGCTACGTCCCTCGAAGCTCGGTGGAGGATCTGTTCCCAGGGACGTGGTACCTGACCCGAGTGGATGACAAACACCGCAGGGAGTACGCCCGCAGAGCCCTGGATGACGAGCTGCCGGCAGAGCCAGAGCTGGTCCGCGCTGCCTCAACCTCTGAGGTACTGTCCCAATGAGCAGAATCTTTCCAGAGCCAGGTGTTGTTACTCCTGCTACCAGAACCAGGACCACATCTAGTCAAAGCAGGTAGAATGGACCCTGCTGGGGGGGCGGGCAGGACTTCTTTTATTGACCCTGATCTAAAGGGTCAGCAGGAGAATGCCAAACATTTCTGTCTGGCTGATTGTCTTCAGAAGTTTACTTCCATCATCTCTTCAGTTCATTTTCTCTGCAAACTTAGAAATTCCTGATTGGAGTTCTGTCTGTTTGATACCAATATTGAAACCCCATCACTCATTCTAAATGTTAGTGTTAGACAGTTTCTAGTTAAACACATTAATAAGATGAATGAATCAGAGAGAGGAAGAGCAGGTCCTGATGCTGCTGCTGGTCTGCTTTGTCTCCCCAGCACATCCCCAGTCCAGTCAAGAAAATGCCTCGCATGCCTACAGCCGTGGCTGGCCCTGTGGCTGGCCCCGGGGCCACCAGCAGCAACTGACAGCGTCTGTGTTCCCTCCCACATGGCCGGGCCCAGCAGAATAGAACTGGACAAACAGATAGTAGCTGGGCCCAGCTGGATGGCCAGGCGGGCCGGGGGGTCCTGATGGGGACCATCAGGAGTCCTGCCTTCCACCTACCACCAAGCCCTGCTTTTCAAAGTCATGCATTTCTTTTTATTATTTGTTTTTTCAATATTTAGGTTCTTCGGCGGTTCCTGTTTTTCAAAGTCCATTTTCGAATGTATCTTAGTTCTGCATTGGTGCAGAATTGATGGTTCCATTTGGGAGGAGAACAGACATATCATGCTGCCAACACTCAGTCAACACCATTAAATAAACCAAATTATTTATGCTACAGCTGAGTAGAAAAACAAAGGGAGCGAAGAGAAAGATGTTGCCTTGGTGACACAGCAGGTGATGCAGCTTATCTTATTCACTGTGTTCTGTGAATTCATAACATTTTTTACTGTTAAAATTGTGCTGTTTCTAATATTCTGGCCTCCATCTGGTGACGTTTGGAGCAAAACACCAGGAAGCGCTCTCTCTCTCTAATATATGACATCATTTGTCAGCCCTTGGCTTTTATTTAAACTCTTGTTGGCTAAGGCAGCCATGATACCTGAACACCTGAGTGTGAGGCTGCATGGCAGTGGCACTGTTGTTAATGTTGACCTAGCATGGTCACCAGCTGGGATTTCTTCCAAAAACACAAGGAGCACCAATCAGATCAGTATAGGAACATCATTGGCCTCTGCATCTTTATTTCCGACTTGATAATTTTTCTAATTGGATGTTAGAGCTGTAAGTTTCCACAAAGTCTTATCATAATGTTTAAAAGTGTCATTGACATTGAGGCCTGCTCTGCAGTGCTGCACTTCTGGCAGCAAAGTAGCAACAGCAGGTGGGGCTCTAGCTTCTCAACAACCTTTCAGTTAATTTACTGGGTCTGTTTAGCAAAGCAGCTAATTTTACTGTGATGGACCAATAGAGCAGCAGGTTGACATGTTAAAAGTTTAGTCTTTGTTTCATGTAAAATCTATTTGACGCTCCCCAGCCTTCACAGACCTCTGTGCTACAAGAACCTCAGACTGCTCCCTCTGCTGGACCAGAAGAAATATCACAGCATCATATGTCAGTTTGACCACATTTTAGCTCCTGTAATTGACCAGATGCTAAACAGGGAAACTTTGGTTGGTGATGCACAAGAACAGGAGAGTGACATGAACCCAGCAGAACTGAGCAGTTGATGCTTTGTCTGTCTGTCTGTCTGTCTGTCTGTCTGTCTGTCTGTCTGTCTGTCTGTCTGTCTGTCTGTCTGTCTGTCTGTCTGTTTGTCTGTCTGTCTGTCTGTCTGTCAGCTGCTGCAGCAGCTAACAAAAACGGATGTGGAGACAGCCTTGGAACACGGTGCAGTAGGTGGTGGCTCCGGCTCATGGCAGCTTGGATGCTTGATGCTATAATGACTTTCTTTTAGAGAAGCCTTACAATAAGCACCTGGGAAGTGCAAACTGTACATATTATAAAAAATTGCATTCAATAATGTACAGATCTATTCTTTTAAACTGTAAAGTCAGTTGGTTGAGCTGTACCAGCTTCAGTAGTGTCCTGCATTATGGTGTGCTCTTGCTGCCTGGCTCAGAGGTCACATGACCCTTTCCAGTGTTGATGGTTGTACAGCACGAATTATGATTATTTATGTCATGTAGATATTAATGTTCCACCAGATTCATTAAAACAGAGACTTGTATACACATGTAGAGTGGGAATAAATGAGGATGTCTATATGGTTTGTTTGTTTATTTCAAGAGAATGTTCACATTACATTTTCACTGCACTCTGCATGCATGAGTTTACTGTAGGATATTAGCTTCTATTAATGAGTTAATACCAGCTGGAATTCTCACACGTCCTGCTGCCATTTAACAAATGTCTGCAAGTAAGACGCTTTGCAGCTAAATAAGCTTCAATCATGTGTAAGAAAAATAATGAAAATCTATCTACACACTGGAAGGAAGACACATAATGAAGGAATGTAGCCTGTGACTGAAGTTCTGTTCTACAATTACAATCTCATAAATACTGTCATTCATTAAGTTAATTTTTTTTTTCATTCATGAAGCAATGTTCTTTGCTCAATCTTCTTTTGAGGTTCTAGAACAGCCTCCAGAACAGATTCTTGTTGAGGTACCATGACATCTTGCCTTATTTGGGTCCTTAAATAAAGCAGGACCTCTTCCAAAACACTGGTACCTTCTCTTCGGTCAGGCTAAAGTTGAAAAGGTGCTTCAGAATCCCTGAAGGCACAGGCCTCTAGGACCTAGAGCTTACACATCTGAACCTGAAACTATGTTCAGTCTCTGCACATTTCACAGCTTATAGAGTCTGACAGAAGAAGAGGTAGCACCAGCTTCTTCTGATTTGGCTGAAGACAATGGAATTTCTACCAACCTCAACAAACATTCCTGACCCCACTAGGGACAAGGGTGTAAAGAAAATGGATGTGCTGCTTTGGTTTTGAAGATATTAATAAAAGTTTAAAGATCAACCAGCCCCCCCCCCCACACACACACTTTTATGAAATCAAGTAAATTTGGTTTCAGTCAATTCGGCTATGTTTGTGCTGGCCTTTGAATTCTGAACACCAATAGAAGATGTTAAAGGTAACAATGTAATTGGAGAAGGAGCTGGCACTGAAGAGTTTACAACATTTAGATTTTAATTAACCTCTAGCTTTGTAAAAACTGAAGTGGCAAACTGAAATGAAGTCACCAAGTTAACCCTAGATAGTTATAAGTTAAATCTGATTAAGATTAATTGTCTGAGGGATCTTGTGATATAAGAGGAAGTTTAAATTCTATGCTGGTTTTAAAAGGGAACCAAATGAAGCAAAGCTACATTTTCAGCTCTTGAATTTTGGGGCTTCCTGACCATAAACAACCAGTCCAGTCTTAGCATAACAAATGCATGGACTATTTATTTATTTGTTTTAACCGTTATTCTGTTAAGATATTTCAAATGTTGGCAATATTTGACATATCCTGGTGATAGATAACACCAAGGTTAGTGGAAGCCAAGTTTATTCCATCCATTGTGAAGAACTAAGCAGTTTGTGTTTAAATTCTGCATTTCTAAAACGGCAAGTTGTTCAGGCTTCTGTCTTCATTAAAACACCTGGACTGTTACACCGAAAAGGGATCATTCATGTTTTTGTTAGTAGACTAGATGTCACTTCTCTTCCTGCACAGACAACGGAACAGGAAGCGAATAACGGGCAGCAGCATCTGCACAGTGATGGGAATGAACCCAAATGATAAATCTGGGTTGGGGGCTGGGATTAATGTCACATTATGTGTGCTGGTCCTCGCGCTGTTAACTGTCTCGCGCCACATCTTCATTAGTATTAGTGCTACATTAGATCGAATGTCGTCGGGAGAACGTCAGAAGTTAATGTCTATTATCAGAGTGAAGTCCTGCCCGAGGACAACCCTGCAGTTGGTTAATGCAACAACCCATAGTTTTATCAAGGGAATAGCTGCTCATTATGGTTCACTAATAAGCTGACATGAGTAGAACAATCTGGGCAGGAGAAACACACCGCCCTCTGGACGTAGACGAGCAGGGTGGAGTTTCAGGCAACGGCACCCCAGTTCGGAGCGGATAGGGAGGGGAGAGAAAAGTCGCTTTGGGCCTTTCCCCTGGTTTAAAACTTTATTCTGTTGGGAAACTGTTAGAAAAAAAACTAACTTTGACGGAGGTGACTTCATCGCTCGAAGAGCCGTCGACGGGACAGCAGAGAGGCGTTCAGGTCAGAGGGAATGTTTCTAACCTTCAAAAGTTTCCAGACTTGGTGCAAGACGTTTTTGACGTCACCAGAAAGCTGTAGCTGCAAAACTTTAGCCAACTAAAGCAGACGCACCTGCGGTGTTCTCAGACAACACCAGATATCGCGTTTTAAAATTCACACGTTCGGTTACACAATGAGGAAACGGCTCCGAGTCTCGCCCGCCACATAGACGCTCCCTCCGCTCCACCATCACCGTTCACACACACACACACACACACAGCCAAAGGTTTTGGTCTGTATTATAGTGGAACACTCTGTTTGCGTTCTCAGGCTGTTACTGTGCCATGTTGCTCAAGATGTTCGTGTGTATTTTAGTCTTGGCTGTTCAGAAACTGTGAGTCTGTGAAAGTTCCGTATTTCAAAGAACGTCTTTCCTTAGAGACCGCCCAGCCTCTCTGCTCTCACTGCGCCTTTTATGACCTACAGCACAAGTTCAGCTCCTAACTCTCATTGTGTAGGCAGCTCAGCTCAGCTCAGATAGCTGGGCGTGTTTAATCAGGCACAGCACGACAGAAATGTAGCCTCAGGCTGTGAATTCTTCTTCCACTCAGATCAAGTGAAACAAACTGACGGAATCTGGATTCAGAGTTTTGCTTTCTAGTAATTAGATGTAATGGGTTGCAAGTCGAGTTTACCTAAATATTAGTCTGGCGTAGAAGTTTTATGGAGTACCTTCGCCATTTATGTTAAGTTTCATTTTTTTTAATTTTGAAATAACCTGCATCCAAGCAGGAGCTTTGGCTAATGTTTCTCTCAAATAAATCACTCAAAATGCTATTGAAAGACTTACTTTCAGACAGAGTGCCACGGATTTTAAAATCAGAAACTGTGCCAAACAAATCAGTATGTGCATCTGGTGAACACTTATTCTAAGTTTCTCTTGGTTTCTTCTATTTTTCAAAACAGAGCCACAGATGATGTGATTTCTATACTTGTTGATCCCAGCCAGTCTTGCTTTATTGAAAGTTCATGTGGAATTATCACAATTCTTTCTCTCTGACTCAGGTTTGTACCCACAAATAAAAATGTTTGGCCATTTAACACCATATGGGGCCCAGGATGAAGTTATCAAACAATTGACATGCCAAATGTGTTTTACAAATTTTAGGTTATAAACCACCACTAGAATGCCTTTTAGAATATCTGCTTTTAACAAATAGGTGTTCCAGATGACATTTAGTCTCTTGTGGTCACATGTGTTTTTGCAAAGCTTGTGATATAACAGCACTTTTAAAATCCCTATAGCATTTTAAAAGTGGCTGCTTTTGAACAGCAGAATGCTATAACCTGGTCTTCATGGTATCCTGCTTTACTGTACCTAATTTTACAGATCATTTCCATAAGTTTTTTTTCTCTTCTGCTTTTGCTTCTGTACCACCCTGAAGATTTAATCCCAATCTTGTTTTCAGTACAGGCTGTCAGTTTTTAGATGCATTTTGATGTCAACCTAATCCACTGTTTCTCAGTTCTAGTCCTCAGGCCCCCCTGTCTTGCACATTTTAGATGTGTTTCTGTTCCAGAACAGTTGATTCAAATGATTGTATAACCTCTTCTGTAGCCATCAAGTGAAGCACCCACAAATGCAAGCCTGATGTGTCAGAAGGGAAACACTTAAAGCAGTGATGTCCAAAGTGGGTCCTGGAGGGCTGGCATCCTGCATGTTTTAGTTCCCTTCCTGGTGGTAGTAACAACCTTTTTAGCATGTCAATGTTCTTCTTCGGCCTTGTAATGAGTCATCATTTGATCCAGGTGTGTTAAACCAGGGAGAGAAATAAAACATGCAGGATGCCGGTGCTCCAGGACAGATTTTGGACACCACTGCTTTAAGTGTTTCCCTTCTGACACACACCTGGCTAGAATTTGTGGGTGATTGACAAAAAACGTATAAGGCAGGAAGGCGTGAGGACCTGAACTGAGAAACACCGACCTAATCTAAATAATTGTATAATCTTAATAAGAGTATGGAGTCAATTGTCCTCAGTTAGTGGAGCTTTGGATTCCACAGCAGTACTGTTCAGATATAGCAGCAGAAGACCGATGGCGCTAAGTAGACTGTTGATTCATGTTTCAAACAGATGTTGATTAGAATGCACTATAAGGGCAGGCACTCCTATCTGGCTGTTTTTTCCTGTGGTGATGGGGGGCTAAAAACCTAATAAAGAGTGGCATTGTATGAAAGTTAGCAATAATTTTCAATATTGTGAATTAGGTCACAACTTAAGAAAATCATATAGACTAAAACCTAAACTGAAACAATGTCGAAGCTCAGTTTAACAGATTCACCTGAATCATCACCCAGTCATGGACTGCTCAGAGACACTCAGCAGACTAGTAAACATTAAGACCTCTCCAACTCAAGACATATCCAGTGAATGACTGTAGCTGCTCTAGCTGCTAATATTATGTGCATGTTTTTTTTATTATGCAAATTCTGTTATGAGATGTTAATTTGGGGTCTTCCCCTGAGAGGGCCAGTCCACCATGAGCCAGTGTACAGTTGTGTTTTAAAAATATTACAAGTTGACAAGAAATTTGAAACTATGACTTAGTAAAATACATTATTGGAAGATATTATTGACAATATTTAAACACCAATTATAGTCTTAAAAAAGCATAAAAAAATATAATAAATAAATCTAAAATAAAATAATATAAAATAAATAAAACTCTTAAGCATGAGGCCCCTGGACTGTCTTTGTTGTGATTAAAATGTTTTCTATGTGCTGAGCTTATGGTGAGTGTGTCATGTGTCGTCAGTGTAGAAGACTGTTTCTTTAAATTGAAAAACTTACGGTCATTTGCAGAGTGAAGGAAAAAGTCTGAGTTTGAAAAGTTGGTAAATGTGGTGACAGAGGAGCTACATAGAAACATGGCTGTCAGCGCTGGGTTACAGTTTCACACCAGTTAAGGAAACCTGCTTTTCATTCCAGTCTGTTACGCAGGATGGCGTGTTGGTATAACTAAGCCATATTTGGCCACAACAAGAAATCCTGCTACTACTCCAGCATAGGAAATGATTTATTTTAAGAGCAAACTGGTTTTCAACCCTCATCAAATACCTGGCCAGTTCAGTCTGACTGAGGAGACGCCTTGCTTTATTTGGATCATATAAAACCATCTTCAGGTGGGATTTAATACAGTAATAAACAATCCTGCGTCAGGAATTTACTCGCTGTTAATTCTTTAGGAATTCAGTTAGTCATTTGAGTTCAAATTGATTTTGACATGATTTTACAAGTTTGTGTTAAAATATAAATCTAGTCCTCTGTCATGTATGCAGAGGACACATACCACTTCAGGACAAAATTAGCAGTTCTGTTTTAGGGCTGGTGTTAAAAGGTGGTCCTAAGTGCTTAAGTAGAAGGCACATCTTCAATGTTACCTTCTACACAAGCACTGTCTTATCATTAGGATTATCTTGTACTGGACTGAGAATTTATACCAGTGTGGGTCTAAGATTATTTTTTATGAATACACTTGGATTTTCTATAGTCAAAAGCAGAGCTAAGGTATCGCATAATTTAAATCACACCATCTGTTGACCCCCTCGCTGGTTTGTGCCTTTTAAATCCCTGTTCAGGTCTACAAGACAGATCACACAGTTTCTTGTTTTACTACAAATGCATGTCTTAGTACCATCTGTATAATCTGTAATCTCTTTTTTTTTTTTAAACAGTCTGTCTTTTTGAAACTCTGTTCACTGTCTTCACTTATATCATCAAGAGTTGGAATCACTACAAATTCAGTGACTCAATGCACTGAATTTGCAGGGATATAGTACATTCACACAGGGAGGACCTCCCTGCTGTGCAAACCTGACACATAATTTCCTCTTCATATTCAGTTATATATGAACTGAATATGATATGATATGAATTTATTTTATGTGCCTTGAATTCATTTTTTTTTTTTGTAATTAGGCGCTAAATTAATGAACTCGGATGACTTGTTTTTCTAGTGGTTATGCCAAACTGGAGTTTAAAAGGCAGATAATAATTACTGTGTGTGCAACTTAACCTTCTCAGTTTAACACATCTTCAGATATGGAATATAAATATGTTACACGAGCACTTGATTCATCTGGTCAAGGTATGTGCGTGTTTTGACGACTTGCTAAAATTGCAGCATCATATAGTACATTGGCATGACAGCTACCTTGGATTCAAGGTGTCTTGACAGTGTTGTCCACAGAACAGAGTGACACAGTGACATGGCTACATAAAAAAAATACAGGCACTTTTGAGACAGCTGTCTCCTTTAAACAAAGCCTAAAGGGGAGCAGTTCTTTGTATGGCACATTTATGCTCATGTTGCATCTATTTTCCAACACTAGAATTGATGCTTTAACAGTTCAAACTAAAAAAATTGTTTGTTACTGCTGAGAACGAGGACTGACCTGATGTGGTGATGAAACTCTCTCTCAACATGTCAAATAAGCAAGGATTCCAATCTGATAGCTTATACCAGGTAATTTGGTCATTTGATTTGTTGTAGTACCAAGAAGCTTCCTCCAACTTTGTTACACTGTGAACTTTTATGTCTCATCTTTAAGTTTATTTTTACCCCATATGTACCAGAATATCCAATGGGCAAAAAACAACATGCATGCAGATTTTTTAAATTTTTGTCTGTGGCTCTAATGGCCTTTATTGAACTGACCGGAAAACAGGTTCTGAGAGAGGGGGAAGAGATGCTGCAAAGGTCACTGGGCCAGGACTCGAACCCATGAAAGCCGCATCGAGGACTAATGCCTGCGCCGCCGCTGTGTCCAACATGCATTCAGATTGCTGTAGTTACACTTTAATTGCATGCTCTCCAACATTAAGGAGACAGTTCATTCATAAGGGAGACAGCAATACACAGAAAAGACTAGGCTTCAATTTTTTATAGCAACTAACTTGATAAGCTCCAGGTTTCAGTCTAGCTTTATATAAGAAATGCACTGACAGAACATTTTCAGGTTGATACTAATATTAAGCTTTATTTGAAGTAGCCTGCCCAATTGTTGGCAAAGTAAATTCCAACAGCGTTTTAAGTCTTTCTATTCTTTAGTCTGTTTGCTTTTTCTGTTACACACAGACACTAATAAAAACACCAGGGGTAGAATGAGGTTCACTGACTTGCAGAGAGAAACTTCAAAATGCAAATTGAAGAAGTCTGAGATCAAAACACTGACCTTCCTGTCCTAAGGACATATCATCTGGGCAGAAACATGTACAAATGCTGCTCTAGGTTGAATGAAATTTTGCAAGAAATTAAATTCTTGTGAAGTATAAAATTTCTTGGCCAGAAAGAATTTGTTGTTGCCACTTTGCTCTTAAAAGAACAAATTTCTCTGTTCTTGTGGAACATGTTTTGACATTGAATCAAACTAAAGATTGAATTGGCTCTTTTGGGAGGTTTTTTTGGGTAAGACACAACAAACTTCTATTCTCTACTGAGACCTTCCATAAAATATTCTGTTTTGTTGGGTTTCGATTGTTGCTGAACAGCACCAGCCCACAATGAATTTGAGACTAATTTGACATGGTTAGAACTTGTTTACTTTGCAAACAGTTTGGTGATTTCTGTAAACTAGTCTTATTTAGGGATAAACTGGGATTAATTGGTATTCTCCATTAAATGTCATTCCTAATGTTCACAGACCATTGAATACTATGTAAGCACCCAACTAGAAACAGACTGCTCTGCTTTGTTTTTGTAGGCTTAGCTAAGGCTAAAAGTGTTACAAACATGTTATCTTCTCTCTGCCACAGGACCTCTGTCTTTATTTTTTTGTTGCTTTTGGATTGATGACAACCCAAAACCATCTACTGGTGACATATGTATGCATCTCTCCCTGTGCTTGTGTTTTCCTGCTGCTATTCCAGTGCATTCCATTGTTGAATTCCTCTTCCTAGCAGCAGAACGCAGTCAAGCTGTTTTGACTAACAGCTGTGCTCCATCAGGTCTTCCAGTAGACACTGCTAATCCACCAGCAGTCTTCCAGAGGTTATCACCAGGAGTAGCACAAATTAAATTAATAAAAAAAAATAATGGAAGGTGATGGCATGGTACCAGACATGGTGTTGATCATGACCTGACAAGAGTCTGTTCCTTCTGTCTGTGTCCAGCAGAACATTCTTGTGTCCAGAATGGGGGACAAACAAAACTGGACCACAGTATTGTGACATATCAACAAAAAATGTTAAATTCATAACATCTATTTAAGAAAAGACAGAAAAGCAATAATTACTTTTGGTGGGTGTGACATAATTTGCAAAATATACATTTATTTATTATTATTGACACATGTATTTATTATTATTATTGTTCCCCATGTAGACATGCATGGATAGCAAGAGAATCATTTCAGCAATTCACCAATCAGTGTCTTTTAGCTAAAGATCTGTAGAAAAATCTAAAATTAAATAGTATTTCATTCATATGTGAGGAAATGTATTTAAAGTTGGTGTCTAATGAAACTATAGGTTGTATTCAAAGATTAGTTTTAAAAATATTTTTCTTAAAGGTGTGTACTGTTGGGCGTGCCGTGGTGGTGTAGGGGTTAGCGCGACCCACATTTGGAGGCCTTGAGTTCTCGACGCGGCCGTCGCGGGTTCGACTCCTGGACCCGTCGGCATTTACCACATGTCTTCCCCCCTCGCCTTACCCCATTCCTGTCAGCCTACTATCAAAATAAGGGACACTAGAGCCCACAAAAAAGCCCCCTGGTGGGAAAAAAAAAAAAAAAAGGTGTGTACTGTGATGCAGGGCCCTGGTCTAGCCATAATGTGAAGAGGGTGTTGTGCCCCCAGCTCAATCAACATTCAATCAACTCGAGTGATTTTCATCGCTTTTTTCTTTTTGATCCAGACCACAATGATCACCATGAAAACTAAAAACATGCAGACTGTAGCAGCTCCCCAGCTCTTGATTTAATCAGCGCGGTCTTGACAGGTGATTTTTAGCATTTTTATTTTCTTTTGATGCAGATCAATCACGATCATCACAGTCACCATGAAAACTAAAACATACACAAACATTAGAATACAAACCATAGACTTACAATACAAACAACAAAACAGAACGTACCTCGCTGCTTTCACCAGGGAACGCTAAGCATTTGTTTCTTTGTGCCAAACATTTTTCCTGACAGCTGTTTAAGCCATTGGTACAACTAATGCTGCCAGCTTTTACAGGGCCTGCCCTCATTGGCTACGGCAACCCATGAGATACAAACATTACAAAGTACAAATACCGTTAAACAAAACAAAATATGAACCACCAACATCCATAAACAATCTGTAACATTCATTTAGAAAATTCTCTTTCAATAATTTACAATTTTAAATAATTTACACAATTTATTTCAAATAATTTACTATCCGTTATACAAACATTCAAATATGAAACATGGGCTATACAGCAAAACAAAACGTACCTCTCTACTTTCACCAGGGGAATGCAAAGTATTTGTCTGTTTATACAAACATTTGAATCTCGCTGACAGTTATTTTCCAGCCATTCACTGGTACAACTGATAGCTGCCAGCTTTTCTAAGACCTGCCCTTATTGGCTATGGCATCTGACGCGGTACGAAATAAACATAGAAACAAAACAAACATCTATATACAATCTGTAAAATTTAGAAATTCATTTGAAATAACACAATTTATTTCAAATAATTTACTATCCATTGCAAACAGTATTTTGGATTTTTAACATGGATTTGACATCGGAGTGAAACTGTCAACAAATCTATCAATTTAACTTTTTATTAAGAAAGGGTGAGAACTGTCAAAGTAACAAGAGATTTGCTTTTACTGATTGTGGTGTTACCTGCTAACAGCATCACTTTACCTTCTTGCATTATGTTGCAGCAGCAAGTCAACAAGTGCTGGTGGAGCCCACAAGTCACACAAGATGTGAACCTAGAATTCATACTGATACAGTCTTCAGCTCAACTAGTTTTAGTTTAATTGCTCCCTGTGCCATCTTGTCCTCTTACCCAAGGGTGAACGCAAGGGTAAAGTTTCTGTGGTAAGCAGGAAATGTAGAAGAACAGTCATATCAGAGCTGTGGTGTTCCTCTTTATAGATGATAATGACTTAATCTGTTTGCTGTTTTTCTTTCGTCCAATACTAAAAATATAGCCACCAGCCTTCAGACTTGATAAGGAACTTAACATGGAATTTAAGTGACACCTCAGACTTAGTTTGGAATCCTGGATTACTTCTAGAGAATGAAACCTTATAAAAGATATGTTTGTGTGTTTTGAATTAAACGGAATTATTTAAATTTGTTGGAATATTTATTTACCAGACAATAGAAATCAGATAACTTTCAGCATAGTTACCAACTAGCTTGATTGTGTTTAATAAAGAAAACGGAATCGTGCTGAGTGTAGAAAAACAAAGCTGCAGTGTTTCATGTACTGTACATCTTTTTTTGCTTAATCACCTTTTAGTTACAAGCCATGAGCACAAAGTATCAAGGCTGATGTTCATAGAACCTGAGGTGAACTTTAAAAAGAGAATTCAAATAACTCAGAGCAAACAATGAGCAGTGAAAATGGCTCAATCCAAAGAATGAAAAACATGTCAGACCAATGCTGCCGTTTCAGCTCCGGAAGACTGAAACACACAGTCCTTCCCATACTGGCATTTTAGAAACTTCTGGTTTTTACTCTTAAATGAAGTCAAAGCAAATGGTTTTTATATTTCCCTAACTTTGTGGCATTTTATAATCTACCTACCAATCTTTTAAAAGAAAACTTTCACTGTGTTTGTAAAATAAAGAACCTCATATGATTTCAACATAAGTAAAAAACATTCCTTTTTGAAAAAACCCAACAAAAACTAATTGTATCAAAGTTCAAAATACATTTTGTAAGTATACATAGTTATTTATACTAACAAAATGCATTTTGTTACTATATTCAGAAGAAAAGGATTGTCTTATGATGTCACTCTTTTGCCCGAACATACAGAGAATTGTACGAGAGATTGTCACATGTAGAACACAGCCAGTACTTTTAGGAAAGTCCTTCAGTGTTGCTGTCAGCCTCTTGGCAGCTCCCCTTACCAACTTCTGCTTGATCATTCCATCAGTTTTAGATAAATGTTCAGTTTTTGAAAACCTTGGCTTTAGCTAAAGGATGCAAATGTTAGTAAAATTAACTTTATTTCAGATTAATCAGATTCACTGGTTGGTACATGACAATTTTTAACAGTATCAGCAGTTTGTCAGAATGCGTTGTAAAACGCAGTACATGCAAAATAAAGTCCAATGTACAATTTGAATGACCGATGCACTGTCATTTCTTTATGCAATGTTGAGAAAGTGTAACAGTTTCTCAACACCCATGGATCTCCATCGCTTTTCATTTCAAAAGGGTACTTTTATTTCTTTGTTGCTAAAAGAACCTGAAAACTTTGACCTAAAAGAATTTCATCTGTTGTTTAGCAGGAAGATGCTTGGCATTTAGATTCTATGTATCACAAAAATGACCAGCTTTCAGTTATAATTAATGTAGTTTGCTGTAGAAGAAAAGTTTTAAAAATAAGCATGTTTTTGTGGGCAGTTGCACTGTCACTCAACATATCATGGCCAACCCTGAAGCACAAGATAGAGACCCCACTGTGTGACATTTGAGTGCCGGAAATAGAGCGGATGTTTGGTTCAGGGTGACAACTGGCTGCTGGAGCTTCACTGTGGAAGAAGTTTAGAGCTTTTTAAGTTGCAAAGTCATTATTGACAGCCTGCTGCTATAGATATATTAACCACAAAGAGGAAACTGTTCTGATGCATACTTTTGACAAACATTTTTATTTTCTGGTTTCTTAAAATTTTCAAACATCTAACAAAAATGTGATTATATTTATTCACTTGCTGTTTTCAGAATACTCAGATGATGCAGGCTGCACTTCCTCATTCCTCAGTAACTACAGTAATTACTGTTGTGACCCTGCACTTCCTGTGGGTGGACTGAGAGATATTAACAGCATAATTTCAAAGTCTCCAGACTTTCTGTTATTTGGACAAATTTCCTGTTTGCTTTGACTGATATTAATTGTACAGGAAGAGCAGTAGGTTTGAAGAACCTTGTTTAAATCTTGTATTTAAACAAGGTTTAAATACAGTCATAAACAGGCTTTTGGAATAGTGAACCTTGTTTATCTTCCTTTAGTCAAACTAGCTCTGCGCAGACAGGATTCCATACTCCCAGCTGAATCATAGCTGGGAGTATACGGATGTCTGAAATGCCCTTTTATGGTATTTTTGGGCCTTCAAAAAACAGGAAGAGGCATTGGGTCATCTGATCTCAAAAGAAACATGTCATTTGAGAGCTGTGGAAGTTCAGGTTTGTCTCATTGCAACAATAACACTTACACCAATATTTAAAATGGCTAAATAACTGAGAAAATATCCAGTATAGACAAACAAATAAATTGATGTGACTGAGCTAGAACAAATGCATATTTTGCAACAAAGCTTTGGGTCTGATTCTGTTTGAAAAATATATTTCAAGATTTGTAGGAGTAAAGTCTCTGATATTATATGAACATGTTTTCTTTGAGTGAGGTGCCAATATGGATGACCACAACTTGCATAATTAAAAATAAGAGCAGAAATATGTATATCATTTTTATCCTTTTCCTTATGAATGTGTTTTCATCAAGAAATGTTTATATTTCTTGATGCCCATGCATTCTGTATGAGCGTCCACATGGAACTCCACTGATTATGCTCATTAATAAACTATTGTAAAACTACAGTTGGCAAGGAAGTTGGCTGGGCTCCACATAAATAGCTTGACTATAATTTCCAGCACAATCAGATGATTCATTCCTAGTATTACTAAAGATAGAGCAGAATGGTAGCTCCAAATCAGTTGTGCATATTAAACCCAAATAACTATAAATGAAAGGCAGTTAGCATTATTATAACTATAGAAAAATAATACTAGTCTAGCAGCAAGATGAACTATTTGTTCTTTTCTATGTTGATTAAGGCAAGTTATTGATCGTTATTGATTTTAGTTTTAAACTTTTATATTAATCCAATATTTTTCTTCATTGTTGAAATGTAATAAGGTTGTAGTACTGCTAGTACCCAGAGAGAGGCCAAGACATTATTTTGCAAGTCACAAGTTAGACTCAAATTACTACAGTTTTCAGTTAAGTCACAAGTTTTAATGTAAGGTCTTAGATGGGTCATTTCAGAATAAACTTTACTGGCCAGGTTTGTGAGAAATTTGACTTTAGTTTTACATGCTCACAGCATGCATGTTAAATATAAATCTGAAAACCATGGCTTCCTCCAGAAATAAGGTACCCTGAGCACCTTGTTCAACCTGGTGGTCAGGGCACCGAGGAGGTGCAGGCGGCTCACTGTGTTTTTGTATTAAAACATGTTAAGTTAACAAGAAATGTAAAATATCACTGGGCAATTACATTACTGGAAAACCTTACTGACAATTCCCAAACACACAACTGTAGCATATTAAAAACAATAAATAAAAAAATAGGACTAAAATAATTATCAGTTATTTGCACTTCTGATAAATCCAAATGAAGTCATCAATCAGTCAGTGGATCTAAAAACATGATGCAATGCTGATCACATTTGGAACCGATCCAAGGCAAAAATGAACTAAGCAGCTGCTTATTCCTCCCCAGGCCTTCAGGGGCCCCTTAAATGCTAACATTTTAACACAGACCACAGAAATTTAACATTTGTTTATTGAGAATATCAATGCTGTTAAATTTGATTTAATGGTTTGAGCACAGATAAATTGAAAGATTTTAAATTATTTAATATTTAAATTTAAAACTTTAAAGAGCTGGCAAATTTTCTTTGTAAAAGTTCAAAGAACAATCTTCATAGCAAAACAATCTATCTTCACAGATTGTTTTGTTACCACGGCTACAATCTGATGCTTTAAGTTTGAGCTTTGTTTGTTCACATATGTATCTCAGGAAACTACAATTATCACTGATTGCTTTTAAGGTTGGCCAATTAAACTAGTCCCCTTCTTCCAGAATTGACTAAATCTAGCTTCAAATGCTGTTAGTGGTGCTGATGTTCCTACAGGAAGAAGGACCCTTAAATCAAACTTTGCACAAGGCCTCATTCAACCTTGGACCTGTCCCGGATACAGAGGGACAGACTGGAGATTTAATTTATGTGGCTTTAGTAGCTCTTCCATTTCGTGTCTATTGAGTTTTTAATAAGCGCCAGAGACTGTTTTGGTTGGGGAAGCTTTGTGGGACTAATTTTCCTGATGTATGAGTGGTTGCACTTCAACTCTGCCTGAAAGAGTTGCATTTTGGTGATATGGTGCATTTTGATGCATCATGTCACCGCAATAAATAAAATAAGATAAAATAAAAATTAAACCAGATAGCGCAACATCTCCTCTATGGGCTGAACTACTGGTCCGCTAACCAGTGAGCACATCCTTAAACTTTCAGTGCAGACACAGTCAGCGTGTTGAGATGTAAACTCACATGGCACACATAATGTTTTGTTCACAAAGATATATCATTCTCACATCACGCTCAATGCACACCTCTAAACACACATCTATATTTTCAGTTCACATTGAGCTTTGGCAGCAGAGTAAACACTGGCTTTTAAACTTGACTCATACGTTGGGGCGGGTAAAGCCTGGTGGCCCGCCAGTCTTCTAATACACTGGGGGAAACCCTATAAATATTGGAGGAAATTAAATATAAGATCAATGTGTATGTACACCCAATATTTTTTGTTTCATATTTTTTGTGGTACTCCAAATATGCATATTTAGTATGACAGTGGATGATCTGACCACTACACCTATAGGGTGCTCATTGTGTTCATCAGAGACAGGCTGGATGGAGATGAGGTCAGCCCTGATGGCCCTCTGCAGACTTGATTGATCAGTGCAGTTTGGTGCTGTCCTGTTTTGTGGATGAGACAAACCACACAGTAATGGACATTAACACAACAGACTAAACAATGGTGGGTCAGGTATTAAATAAGCTGTCAGTATTTTTGGAAGTTCACCATAGAAGTGCGAACTGTTAAAGTTGTGGTGGGATGTAAGCACCAGACATAAAAAAAATAGAACTCCCTCTGTGAATAAAATGATCTACAGTTTTAAAAAAAAGTAAAAACACATGTAGAGGTAGCTGTACATGTGTAGCTCTCACATGTAGGTGAAAGCTACATGTCTATATTGATGAGCATAACTGTGTCTTTACCATGTCTATCTCTGGTAAAACCTACAGAGTATTTAGCACTGAAGCTATCTTCAGTGCTTAAGGCTTTGAAGATACACTTGCATTGTACTGTCACCATGTGTACCAAGAGTAGGAGAATTACTCCTGCTGCGACATGCAGGAAAGCAAGCTGATGCCATTGAAATGAAATTCAGCAGGTTTTAAAAATCTGATATTCTTGCCTGCTTTGTAAGTTTTTGCCACTGTTTTTCTGTGCGCTGGCTCTGCTGTCGGGAATGTGTGTTCACCTGTGTGGCAGTGGGTCAGAGCATGTGAGCGTTACTGATGCACAGTAGAAGCATGCTTTTGTAAATGAAGGAGGGGGGAAGGGTGTCTCATGTTGCCCTCACAAGATGCTGCCCTGGCGGTTGCCCATGTCACCCATACCAGAAACTGTCACTGTAGATATATGTAACAGCCATATTGTTCCGCACTTTTCACTGTCATATCATCGGCACTTTGCCATAATTGAACCTACTGCTTCTTTCTTTGTGTGGCTGAGTGACTTCAGTTAATTTTAGTAGTATATTGTTAATATTATTACTGTGTGAAGTGTTATGACTGTGTGTTTATTTATTATTGTATATATTTGACTTTTTGCATGGGAGTTGCAATAGAAATTTCGTTGAACTTGGTTCAATGACAATAAATGCTATCAATCAATCAATCAATGTAAGCAAATATCTAAAACTATATATGTTGGCAAAGTAGATTTAAGCAATGTTACTTTTACCGCTAGTTTGTGAGGAAGCTATTTTCTATTGAAGCTTTATGTATGTCACATTTGCATTTGTACCTATTCAAACTAATTATAACATGGTTTCCGTTTTTCTTTTAGGACGTGTTCAACCCCCAACTTCAACTGGACAGTCTGTAACACACTGGTTATCTTCAGGTATTTATTTCAATGCTCTGAACTTTGAATATGCAAGTATAGAGTAAAACAGAAATTAATAGGAAGACAAATTCTGTAATTTATTTTATTGCAGACAGTATCAACATGAAATGTTCAATCTTGTTTGAACTTTTTTACGTGGTAATATACAATTTGTTTATCTCAGATCCACAAAACACAATATTAAAAAGATGGCACAACAGATGTTAAGAGCCATGTTTTCATGGCTCTTAACAACACTTTACTACGTTGCGGCATGGAGGATGTCAAGAGATAAACTGTCTGGTTTATGTTTTTTCTTTTATCTCACTGTACGTACAGTGACGGGAACAAAGGAAGCGCAGAACTGACTTGTCATTTGGTTTTTGAACACCAAAAGATTCTCCTTCAGGAACCGATCAGGACATGCACACCAGCCCAATCCTAGGTTCTTGTCTTCCTCATCCATGCCAGCAGACTTTGGTTTCCCACTGTCTTGTTGAAAAAAACTCCCTGGTGTTTCTGACTATTATCCCGGTAGACCATTAGTGATGTCACGATATGATGTCGGAATTAGAGGGGAATTAATTTCCTCTCAATTCATTCCAAAGATGCACAATACATCAGCATCGGTATTGGTTAATAATTTTTTTACATATCTGTATTGGTCTGATAAGTAAAACTGAACCAATATTAACTGATGTTTACTTCTATCGTGTTGCCATTTTCTAATGTAAATCAGGAGGGCTATGTGATATTTGTTCAGTCATGTGACAGTGGTAGTGATGCAGCAGAGGATTATGGGATCAGAAGAGCAATTCACATGGTGTCCCACAGATAGTGGAAATCTATCTGGGTTTCCACTAGTTTTGAGTTATGATGACTAATAATAATGTAAGAAGAGAAAGAAAGTGATTTAAAACGTAAAAATATGTAGGAGGCAGGAATTCCAAGCATCCTAAGTGCCTGGGCATATCAGTATCTCAAAAGGATCCACCCCCCTTATATGTGCAGCAATGTGTAATAAGTAATTAAATAAGTAATATTTAATAAACATGATCTGCTGAAAGTTAAAATTATTTTTCAAGAGTACACTGAGTCACAATCTGTGGTACTTGCATGTAAATATTTTTTATTTTTTATCTCATTTATTATTTTAGCCTGGAAACTCAAAGTTTTACTAGGTGTGTTGTGCTTCATGTTGAGACACCGGAGTAAAACTGGGAAGAGACCAACAGCTGGGTCTGGTTGGGCCCAAAGTTTGTCAAATGAAGTAACATCTCGACAGCTTCATCTTCAGATTCATTGGCAGTGTTGATTCTCTGGATAACTTTGATTAAATCTGACATTTTTGATTGCAAAATGACTTTCCTGGCTGACTTTTGTCTCTTCTACAGGTGTGGAGTGGGTGGCAGAGCGGAGCCGCAATCATGGTTGCCTTGTCTTTAAAAATTGGTGTGGGGAATGTGGTGAAAACGATGCAGTTTGAACCCTCCACAATGGTCTATGATGCCTGCCGCATCATCAGGGAAAGAGTTCCTGAGGCACAGCTTGGCCAGCGTGAGTAACATTTCTCTTCCCCCACACACATGCACACACGCCCCACCCACTGATTCACACAGGTGAGCTTGAGTGGTTTATCTGGGATGAACTGGACGCTTAAAGAGGGGCTTATTATTGGTCATATATGTGAACCATTTGAAGGAAGTGTCGTCTGTTTTAATCAACTGGATTATTTTAGTTTGACTCTGGAAAATCTGTGATGTTTTTTATTGTGAAATATTCTGTGACACATGTGAACTAAACTCAACCTTGAGAAGAATTATTCATTACATGTAGTAATGACTGACAGGGAGAGGCAAAGAGTCTGGAGGGAGAATGATTCTAGGGAAGCCATCATCCACAATAAGCAGTAGATTCAGTAGGTGATGCATCACCTACTGAATTCTGCTTCTTGTGTCTTTCTGCTGTGCATGTGGTCTATAATTACACTCATCAAAAAACCCACTATTCATCCAGAAATCCTTTCAAATTACAGACACATCTCCAATCTGCCTTTCATATCCAAAATGCTAGAGAAAGTAACCTAAAACCTAAAACTCAATAACCTCTATTCAATCAGTTTTTTTACTGTCGCTCCACATCTATAGAATGTCGTACTTGACACTCTGAAGGCACCACAATCCACTGATTGTTTAAAAAAACAAACAAAAAAAAACATTTCTTTTTGTTAGATATTGGTTTTAATTTCTTTTGTTTATGTGTCCATTTATTTAAATATTTTATCCATTGCAATTCCTTGTTTTATTCATGTTTCCTGCCCTTTGAGATTTAAGGATATAAAGGGCATTATAAATATAACCTATTATTATTTATTATTATTAATTTGGTGTCATCTTTACTTTGTGGGAAAAAATTGTCCTGTAATTAAATGTGTGTGTACCAGAGAGAAACAAAAAAAAAGCCTTGTTCAAAGATACTTTTCAACCTTTCAATGTGGTTATGTGCTCTGCATGAGTCAAACATATTCTACATGCAACTGTAAGAAATGTTCCAGCTTTTATTTTTTATAACTTAAACTTCTACTAAAGTAAAGTAAGTCCCTAATCCAGATCAGGGACTGAAAAAGCATCTCACCAGGATGAGGAGGTACAGCTGAGCCATGTTGGAAGTAGTTGAAGTTACTGCCCTTCCTCTCCAAACTGAGCTTAGGCATCTTAATATGACTCAGGTCAAATCCAAGAGTTGTTAGAGTGAATATGTGTCATGGCTTTCCAGGGAACAACTTGTTGTTTTCCTCTGGAAGAGTTAAAAGAAGAAGCTGGTGAAAGAGTGGGGGTAGTTCTGAGAACTGGGAGGACTCGGGGTTCCTATGGAGCGCTCTCTCTTCTCTCTAGACTTCTTCCTTTTGGATCCTTGATTAAGAGGGAATGAAAATTGCTTGTTTCTTGCTCTAGGTAGTTATAGAGTTAGTGTTTTAGAGTTTCTTTTGGACCTGCTTATTTTCCTTGTGAAAATTCAGAGTAAGATCAGTAAAAATGTTTAAAAAACACTGTTTGCCTCCCTACATTCGGAAGAAAACAGTTCTACATTTTGATTGTAGTCTACATCATCTGAAGTTCATGATGTGGTGTTATGTTCTGTTACACAAGCTATTTCAACATTAGCTCCCTGCACAACTTGCTCCAGCATGTAAGCTATTTTACATTAGGCTGTGAGTGAGGTACATAATACCCATGGGAAAAGCTTGTCTCTACTGGCCAGTAAATTACACAGTCCAATTTTGCAAATGTCTTGCGCAAAGCCCTTCAAGTTGCAACTACTTAATATAGATCAGCAAATGGAGAAGGAAGAGAACAATCAAAGGTTGGTTTTTTTTAAAAACGTTGTCTGACAAAGACAAAGCTTCATTAAACTCTGTTCCTTGAACCCTAAGCCGTAATAAATGTTGCTTCCTGTCGTCTCTTATCATTCCAACCCTCTCTGACATGTGTCCTTTGGTACTCCAACTTCTGAATGACTGTTGGAGCTAAGTTTGGATTGACATTGTTTTGTCTTGTTGAGCACGCTGAGCTCATCTCCAGGTCATTTAAAATAGCTTTTGTCTTTCATTTATCTTCGGTGGCCAAATGTTGATCTGTTTTTCTTCCAGTAATTGGTGTCTCTATTTTGGATTGCATGCATTTATCATTGTGGACAAGATTCTCACCACAAGCTTTGAAGATTGCTGTAATGACAAGAATAAATGACTTTGTAATTGAGCAAATGATTCCTTTGTGTGGTTTCAGCTGGGATTTAGAGTTCATCATAAAACCGGAACAAATCACAACAGTCTCTTGTTAGATGGTGACCTGCATGCAGTGAGCTGCGTCTAATTTTACTGCTGCATTGAGATGACAACATTATTTTAGAGAATCTTGAGCAAGTCTTTGGAATTTAAAGAACATCACTTATTAAACTGTTTATTTCATGGATTTCTTGAAAATCTTTTGTGCATTAGTGACTTAATGCACAAAAGATTGGCAAAACAAAGCCAAATAAATATATGTAAAACATGAAGTACAGTTATATCCTCAAAGATGCAGCTAACAGCTAGCACACAGTGCTAACAGGAGCAGAATACTATTAAACGCATGGCCAGGACATCATTATCAACACATTAAATTCATGTCTAAAATAAACTTTGCTCTCATTTTAGCATCATTAGCAGCTTACCACTTTGCTGT
>CAEFZX010016515.1:0-20031 GCA_903066825.1 Alfaro cultratus | reverse complement strand
GCCTAAGTAAATATTTGCACCTGCTTTTCCAGTAATAATGTAAATTTTTTTAAATTTTTTTCTTTTTTTTTATAAAAAAAAAAAAAAAAAAAAAAAAAAAAAGCTAAGAGATTGGAAGGCATAGCCTGCAAAAGCAAACTCAGAGTAACAAGATGAGTTTCCCTCCAGAAGAAGAAATTGCCTTGGAAATGATACCTGTTATTTCAAGTACTGTGAGCCTGAATTGGATACAGCTGGGCTGCATCCAGACTCTGCATAGAAAAAGAGAATAATGAAAGACAAGTGGGGGTCACTGGGGAAGGATGTGTTGGGGAAATTATTATGCTATTCTTGTTGTTTTTGTTATACTGTAAGATTGTGAACAATGGGTCCATCTCTGGATGAGAGTCAGAGGCAAGCTGGTCGTTTAGGGGGAAAAAAAGCAACATAAATTCAGAATATATTGTTCTAAAGTCAAATACTATTAAAAAAGCTGAAATGTACCAACTGTATGCTTTGTAGCACTAAATGAAAATTACTGTTTTTTTGGTTGGATATATGTAAACCTCACATATTAACAAGAAATACTGAATAGAGATTAAAGACAGTTTTAAGTCACCTCCAGAGTTTGTGTGGTGCGGCCTTATTTAACAACAAAAAGTGAAATTCATAACTGCTAATGACAAGTCCACTAATTATTTAATGAAGACAGTTACACCTCACTTTGGACATAATGTAGCATTGCGTTGTTGCAAGGTGAGACTTGTCAACTCATTTCTGTGATCATTATTCTCTAGTATTTTTTCATTCCCTTTTCTAAGTAAACTAATCAACCAAATAAATAATATTACAATAACGTTAACCAAATTAACTGTAGGTGTCAATGTAATAACAGTTAGGGAAAACCTAGTTTAATGTTACATCCCTGTGCTGCTCTTCAAGTCGACTCCTTGAGTAATCTGACTCCTAAAGTTGTCAGATTTCAGTTCATCTAGGACCTTCAGAGCCATCACCTTCTTGTGACAGAAAGAACTTTACCTTCCCTGCAACTTTGATCCCTGAGTCTGCTGTCTGCAGTCTATTTCTCTCAGACCTGTGCCTGAGAGAAAGAGAATCACCAATATGAAACACAATAGTTTCCTCCTCTGAAGCCAAATTCATCACTTGAACCAGTAAGCTCCCACAAACCTTAGTTTGCTCACCTCGTTCCAACATCTCCCATCATTCTTAAATTTTGTCAAAGACGACAGTCTGAACATCTGAAAGAGGGCTAGAGAACGAATACCCATGTTTAAAAAGCTAAACTTATCCGGTGGTTTCTCTGGAAAGCTAAATCCACAGCTTAGCAAGCAGAGGGTTTCCAAATGCCTGTCTGGAATCCATGGAAAGATTTGAATGAATTATGAGATGGGTCCCAAACGCCGAGTGCCAGAAAACAGCCTCAGGAAAGAATAGGTTAGAGATCATCTCCATCAGAAGCCATTAGGCCTCTTGACATGAAAGAACTGCCATCGATGGCTTTTGTCTGCCCAGTGAATTTACTCTGAGTCTAGAAGGGTGTAGGATGTTTGCATACTCAGCAACAAAATGAAAGAAATTAAAAAAAATAAAAATAAAAAAAAAACAGTGTTGATGAAAGATTACAGATTTTGGTGAACGAGAAAATGAAACCTGTACTGAGACATTATTTGAAGAGGAAAAGGTAACAGTGAGAGAATTACTTTTGACGTGTTTATATTTATTTCAGTTTTATTAAAAGGTTTCAAACATTTTATTTCAACAAAAAATAATTCAAACAATTTTAGGAGCAGTCTTTGGAATAAAAAACTATCTTCAATCTAATCACACCTAAAGGCATTTTTCAGCAGTCTGTGGAAGAATAATAAAGTGTTTACATTTTTCTATGCATTAGGATGTTGAAGGTCAGTCTTTGAGCTTTTCTCTACGCTACAAGTTTTCACCAAAGATTGTTATTATTTCTAATGACCATAATAGGATTCTATTTCTAGTTTGAGCTTTTGCTGTAAAATTGTCACAGACATTTTAGGTGACCAACCACTGGCAAGAATATGAAGGTGCCCATTACCTGCTGAAGTAATAAGAGCAAAGAGCAGACAGACAAAATAATAGGGAAGTAAAAAATAAAATTTTCCCTGTGATATTGTGTCAGGAACTGGTTTTACACCTTTAAACTGAACTGAATAGTGTTAAAGATTTTTAACCCTCTCCAGGCAGACGTTGCAGATTTGCTTGTTGCTTGATGATTGCTTTGATCATTTTTGACTATTTTGAAAAAAAAGTCTGAATTGTATATTACTGCTCCATATGATCATTTTCTCCAAATATCAGATTTTTCCTGCAACTAGAACTTAATTTGAGCCTGAGAGGGTTAAGATTGGATTCAATATCAATAACACCAATTTTTCTTTTCTTCTTTTCTTTTTCTTTTTCACTAGACTTTTGTTCTTTAAGTTTTAAGTTTGAATGAAAATTACATTCAACACCTACCTCATTGCTGGCAATGATTAGACCTGACAGATGAAGACGAAAACAAAAACACAGAAGATTAAGGCTGTTCTTTGTTAATGTAGAATGTTTTTCTCCAGTCAAAACAAATTAAAACTGTTTTGAGGGATATTCAGTGACGATTATGCGAAAGAACATTGCTTCTCATCATAACGACTCATCAGGAAATATGCAAGCCTCATACACAATATTTCTTAGATGGAAGGGTGTGCAGGGAATGCCAGACAGCCCATCAAAGCTGATGTGGCACCGACTCAGCTAACTCATTCTTTGATTTGGCTGAGTTGGCCAACAAGGAGCCCATTAAATTCAGTTCGAGAGATAACAAATAATGACCTCTGCTGATATTTTCTCTGATTTATTGAAAGGCATTCAGTAGGGAACAGACTGAGCAGATATGCAGTGTGAATGCAGCTTCTGTGTTCCTTTTTCACACAAAACTCACCTCAGGGAACAACCTATTCTTTAACTACTTTGCAGCTTTATCACACTGTAGTAGCACTTAATCATTCTCTTGCCCATTCTCTGTTCACCTCGCAGCTTTCAAGAGGGAAAAAGCAGCAGATCAATCAGAGAACCAACACGCTATTAAAGCTATAGCATGTAGTATTCCAACATTCTTGGAACAGATCACCACAAACAAGACTGCAGTAATGCCTATGTCACTAAACATAGCAGAATACCAAGCTCCCTTGTTTATTCCCTCCTCTGACAAAGGCACAGCTCTGAAACAAAAATGTGCAGGCAGCTTCAAATTAGGGGCAGCGGCTCAGACTATAAAGAGTAGTGCTGAAAACAAACAGGTCAGTATGTAAAGTTATACAGTATCGGCATGAGTACGTCTTGACTTTGCCACCCTCGAACAGAACAAGAGACATGCTATACATGAGAGAAGGGCTAGAATCATTTCAGAAATTAATCACTGTTTTCACCACAAGAAGTGTTTTCCAGCTTTGAATGTCAGAACTTCAAGCTCAAGCCGCGCACACATTGACTGCGACGGTTGCTGTGGTGATGCAAGACTAAATGGCTGGGCAGTAACAGAAAAGAGCAGCAGTGAACATGTTTTCTTTACTAACAGACTGAGGGGGCGTTCGGTTAACTGTGTCCGCTGAGTAGGCTCAGAGACGAGAAGGTGGAAGGTCGTTTGTGTGGAATAATAAGAGAAGACTGTCCTTAGCTGTCTACTTTGTTTGCTATGCAGGTCATCAGACTGTCCTCCCTGGTGGTCCTTCATAATATTGGTTTCTCCAAAAATTTCATTAAACTATGGTTTTATTTTGCACTTTCTTGCAAAAGCATTGTTACTTCTTGAACTTTGTCAAATCTTGTCACATTACAAACCTCAAACAATTCATTTAAGTTTTACGATAAACCAAAACAAAGTGCTCCATAATTATGAAGTGAATGGAACAAAATGCATTGCTTTCAAATTGTGAAAAGGATGGCATGTATCTTTTTCCACTTGAAGCAATATTTTTAAAAAGCACATTACGCTACGCTACACCAGATTTGTACATTTGGAGACTGAAAGGTTTCACGGTATTCTTGTAAAATAACTCCACTTTGGATGGAAAACATCTGAAAACATTATTTGCCACAGATTCTCACTTTGATTTAGCTCTGATGACACCTAAGGCATTCAGTTCAGTGTGATGTGAAATGATCACAAATAGCATTTTGTGCGTATGACAAATAATTTATTTTAGTCCGATCTAAAGAGAACTGCTACTTTCACATATTTGCTGTACATATTTGTGGTAAAATTTAAACAGGACTTTCTTCTTGCCAATCTTCCATAATAAACTGATCTGCAGATATTTGCAGATCCTCCAGAGGAAACATGAACCTCTTGGCTGCCCCTTTAATTCATGTTTTCCCTGTTTGGTCAGTCAACTTAGGTGAAGCCTGTATCCATTTCCTTTCTATTTCAGAGCTATGAATTACTTAGTGTTGATTTTATTGTGACAAATGTTGGAATACTTGAATGTATTAAAATTACAAATGCATCAACCGGCAGGGGCAACATGGTTCAGTAAGTTTTACAAGCCCGTTTTTTCCCTGTGGAGACATGGACTCCTAGTCTGCATTATAAGCATAGAAAACCATGTTTTCTATGCGTGGTACAGAGACATTATATCAGTTACACAATAAAACTTTAGTTTTAAATGTTTCACGAAACCTCCCCAAGGCATCTCTCACAGCACTGCAGCTGACAGTTGGAGGTTTGCAGTAATCAGCAGGCAAGGAGCTTTGGAGCAGTGTGAAGGAGTGTGAAGCATGGAAGAGGACAAGCAAACAACTTTGTCTATGTTTATGTTTTCTGTGGGGGGTTTTTGTGCTAAAGCTAAATGCAAGTTAAATAAATTAGAGAAAACAGGGCTGACTAAATGTTTTATGGAATTATGATATCAAAGAGCTTAGCTATACAACACCGTGGCATTAGTCCTGCTTACTTTCAAAGACAAGGACGTAAGTATAAAAATGATGAGAGTTTTCTGAACAAACTTAGGTTTCACAGCTCATTGAAGCACGACTCACGACTACACTCCAGTGCTGAAAATGTAATTAATCTATTAAACTAACCTTTTCTTTATTGGCTAAAAATCCAACAAAAAGATGTATGCAGTCTTTTTCTTTTTTTTCTCTACCTGTGTTCATGAACAATCAGATATAACTATTAAAAAAATGACATAGGACATTTTTAGACAACCAGAAATCTGCAAAGTGTACGTTCTCATTTTCAGGTTCTTGCAGCTAAAAGTTGATTCTCTGAGTTAAACTCAGAGACAGAGGCTTTTTTCTTTTTTAAATACATGTCATTACTTTCCTCAAAGGCAAAAGTTCGTATAAGAGCAACAAGCCTTTAAATTGATTTAGCAAACCCCGATACCATATTTTTGTAAGCCTCTGACTATGGTAAATTAGAACCTTTGATCTAAACGGAGTCAGACCTGTGGATGTAGTTTAAACAGGCTGCTTCCTTTTAAGACATCATTTAAAAATCAAAAGAAATCTGGCAATATATCAGTAAGAAAATAGAAGACCTTCTTAAATCTGGTTCGTCCCTAGGTATGCATGCCTGAAGGTGCCATATTCATCCATTCAAGCAATTTAAAGAAGTAGAAGCAGCATGAGAATACTTATAAGTCACACTATTTGCATAGGAGACATGTTCTGTGATCAAGACACAAACATGTTTTGGTGTGAAATGCGCACAACAGTCCCAGAATAAAAGCAACATACCTTGCAAAGTTGCTGGCTGAAGATAATATACAAATTACATTTTCCACAGTTAATCCAATAATGTGCAGGATGTTCAAAAAGATCACTCGAAGAAGAAGATGCAATCACTCTAGAAGGAGCATAAAAATCCACATTATAGTTTGCAAATACATACAGAGACAAATACCCCACCTTTTCAAAATAAGTGCTATGATCGGATGAAGTTAAAGTTGAATGTATAGTCATAATGAAAATAGACGAGGCTTGCGAACCTTACAACACCATCCTTAATGGTGGCAGCTTCATGTTGTGTTGAAGTTCAGCTGCAGGAGGAACTGGTGCATCATGAGGAAAGTACGTCTGGTAGAAATATTAAAACATCTCAGGAAATCAGCAATGAAATTAAAACTTAGGCGCAAATAAGTCTTCCAATTGGATATTGACCTTAAGCAAAACACTAAATCAGTTACAAAGTGACTTAAGGACAAGCTAGTCTATATTTCAAAAAGTTAGGAGTTTTAGTCGATGAAAAACAACACCAAAAACATTAGCTGATTTGATATGTTGGAAGATGCTTTTTAGCCCTCTCAAATTCAAACATTAATGATATTAAAATCCTGTTATGTGATCTTGGTATCTTGAGGAGGGAGGAAGGGAGAAGTCCGGAAGGGATGACAGACAGTCAAAGAAGGACACTATAAAAGGAAAATAAAAGGAACCGTCTTTATATAAAGAAATAAATGTGTACCGGTAATTCATGCAAGTTTTTCCATTTCCCAAGTTCACACAGGAAAAATCTGCATAGATACAAACTATGGGAGACTATTTGCAGCCGTTGACAGATGCCCCCAGCAGTGCTCTTCTCTGCGACAAAAGGAGGCCACATGGTGAAAACAGCTGCTGGCTGTGCAAGTCTGTAACTGCGTGAATGTAGAACATTAAACTCTGTAAAAATATTTCCTGAATGAACAGATGCTCAAGTATCTTCTTCTCCCACTGCTCATTAGAACTGGACCGCTTGCTCATAAAAAAAAAAAAAAAAAGTGTTATTTATTTAATTATTTCAAATGAACTAAAGCTAGACTTCTAATGTGAATGTGGAAAAGTCGAGTGTGTTTTCTCTATACCGGTAATTTGCATTCAGGCATGTGACTGTCTTATTTGAATTTCCTCAAATCACTCAAATCACCATGTCAAACATCTTATGTAAAATATTACTAAGTGATAAGGAAGAGAAAGATCAGTCAAAGGCCAGGTGTGAATATTTTATGGGGTGAAAAAAGGAGACAGGGTCTTACGTTTCTGCATCTCATCAATAAGGCATGAAAAAGGGGTAGAAAACAAAGAGCTGGCTTGTATTCGCACAACATAGGCAATGATGAATGCTATTTTGTACACAGCATGTGTTGTGTTTCTGCAGACTGACAAAAGGGCTAGCAGAAGATCCCTGAAAATAAAGTTTAGCAAGAATTTATAAATGCTTGGGTTGTTGCCCTTTTCCCTCCGACGCCGTTATCACAATGACAGTCTTTCTGAAAAGAAAGAGAGAACGCATAAGGAGTCTTCTGTCTCTGAAGACCTGTTCACTGACATGGTTGCAAAACAAACCGCCTTGGCGAACTGCTGCGTCAAGGTGTCAGTATGCCCTGGGGTGTGTTACCTGGCCGGGGCAGATTCTTCCGCAGTTACTGTCTCACTCCCTTTTGGAGGAAAATGAAATTCTACAATGACATCATTCTGGCAAAGATATGGGGGTTTTTTTCTTTCATTTTTTCCCGACGAAATATTAATAAGGCTCCTCTACTCTGTGTGAGGAGGGACAGTTTACCTCAAAGAGAGGCTTCAGTCCCAGGAGGTTCCCCAGCAGCGGGCTGCATCTGACCGGTTTATTCACTGGACAGCCAACAGAGACACACTAATCATGGTAAGAACTGGCTTTCTGACTGGACTAAGACGGTTATATAGGAGAGCAAGTCAGAGGGGCTTTCATGAGCGCGTCGGTCGTTAAACTATTTGAGGTCTGCACAATCTAATTTCACTGTAAAGTTTCAGGGCCTGCTCGCTTTGTTTGATGGAAATGAGGCTCTTTGCGCAGAATTTCGAGAGCTCATCACAATTTCCGAAGGCTCCTTAGACCGAATTTAAAAGTGAAAAAGTCTGTTTTATAGCAACAATAGAAATGCAGTCATACGAAGTTGTGTGCGTTGGAAACATCTGGATCCAAAATTCTAATTCAAATTTAAATGTAGGAATGATAATAAAAAAAAGTGATCAAGACCACTCCCATCTCTACCTGTAGTCGCCGAATTTAACTGAAAAGCAGAAATAAATCCTTATTAAAATGCAAGCTACCTCATACATATCCTTTATTTATATAAAATTACACTACAAGTCACGTAAAACATGAGAAGTTAAGAGTTAATTCCCCCGACCTCGGGCATGGAAAGACTGACTTCAGCTACCCGCATGGTGAAACCTGAACAAGCAGTTTGAAAAAAAAAAACAGAGAAGCTGCATTCTACATGCTTTGAAAGTCACACAGTCTACGTCATTTCCCGTGAAAAACTTAATTTGGACACTGCCTCCTGTTGCCTTCGCTTGTTCAAATAAATGTCCGGAATTTCAAATATGTTCACATAACACACAATGAACCATAAGGCATTCCCCCTTTTCACTTTTAAGCAACAAGTTTTAGAAGTATGCTTATTCTGACTTGTCCATGTTTTTTTATTTTTGTTCTTTTTTTGCTCCATTTGCACCTTAATCTGTATGATCAAACCTACTAGAGTGGTCTGAACTTGCATTCTTATCTCGGCTTGTAGAGCAATGACATTTATGTGAGATTTTTTCTTGTCCTGGCATGTCATGCGTTGACATTTAAGAACATGTCACAGTTTGCCAGCTGAATTGTATCGCTGGTGGTACTCGGGCTCCCTTCAGTGGTACTCTGAAAGACATTTTTGTTACCAGCAATTTTCAATGACAAGCAGAAATATTAATATCACCAGACATTTTGACATTTGGCTGCATTGCAACCGCAAACATGAAGGCGTTTTATTGGGACAAAAAGAATGAAGATTATTTACAAATAAAAATTGGAAAATATGTCTAACTGCTTTTATTCTAATAATCCAAATAAATACCACAAAACACATTAGCTTCAGAATTCACTTACTTAGTAAATATTGCGCCGTTTCTCATATTCTCAGAAATAATACAGTATTCCATGAAGGTCTCGGGTTTATGGAACAAAACTAGAGACTGCCATGCATCATAAACATGAACACTAAGAAGCATAACAGACTGGCCAGGGAAAAGGTTTTGAAGAAATTTATACCACAGTATGACTGAACTCTATTAATTCATTTTCATGACGAAAAACTGGAGCTAAACCCCAAAAGAAAAGCTGTGACTGCAACTGAATATGAATATGAATACCGTTCAGATTTTTATTTGTAAAAATTACGATAATAATACATTATGGACATATTATTCCCCTTTCATTTCACTATACTCTACTTTATTGGGTATCATATATAATTCCAATAAAGTACTAAAATTACTGAAGTATGTGGTTATGCCATAAAAAAATCTGAAAAATGTAAATGGATATGAATAATTTTGCAAGGCACTGTATTAGTTTAAGGTTGTATAAGACTGATTTACTAAATTAGATTTTGAAGTATCAAAAACCCAAGACCCAAATGTAATGGGTATTTTGTATGGCCAAAAGTGAGGTTAAATAGAGGTTCCCTGTGCTGTTGACAGACATTTGCATCTATTGTTCAGTTGGATGCAAAATGAAGACCAATGTGCTGTATGTGGTGTGTTTAGCACATACACCTTGGACTATCCAATCTTACTCTGAGTCTGACAACAAAACATTTATTAATAAGAAGAAGTTTTATCTTAGCACAAGAAAACTGAGCAAACTCAATAAGCCTTAGAATGATTTCAAAGCCTCTTGTCGAAAACAAAGAGAAGACAATCGAAACTATGAAGGATGCTGCAACACAGTTTTGCACAACCATGTTCCAGTCCATGCAGTTCTCCATATACAGTTATAAGAACTTCCGTTTTCAGTTGTTCATGTCAGCTACGTTACCTTGTATGAATGCATACTGGAAGAATTTGACCAGTGTTGGTGCACAGCAACTCTTGATGTTAACTCTTTATACTGGGTTCATGAAGCATCAGTCAGTTACACTAATTCATTAATGAACTGTCTTACTTGCTTTTCATTCTGCTGCTGCAGTACAAAGCACAGAACAGACTGTGCAATGGGGTTTCTCAGCCAGAACAATAAACATCCTGCAAACGACACTAATGCAAATTATCTGATCTGATGTAGACCAGACTGTTTCTCTGCTTCCGTGCGTCATCACATTCAGATGGAATGTTGAAGTACGAGCAAAGCATTAACATATAGAGTCTCTGTAATTGCCTTATAGTTAGAAAATTTACATGTGACTCAGAGTTGATTTAGACGTGAGGTTTTTGTCTTTAGAAATCAGTTTGGGGAGGGCTGCGTCTCCTGTAGCTATATTTCTTTATTGATTTCTTCTCAAAGCTGAGAGGTGGCACTTCATAAGACTATCCTGTCTTCACTTGAATTTGTTAAAACGTAAAGGCTGATGTTTTGTTTCTGTACAGAAAAGTGTCTGATCTGACTCAAACACTGGTGGTTCAGGTACATACTCATGATTATCCTTATTTTTTAATAATGCTCATTGCGTAGCTAGTTTGGCTCAATAAGACAATAGCTTTGCCATACCATGCAATTAGTATTCAATTAGTCATGTATGCATAATGTGCCTATCACAAAAGCAGGATCTGAAACTAAAGTTGCATTTAGAGAAAAACATAAAGCTGTTTTTGTTTTTTATTACATTTTTTATGCAAACATCTGTCTTACAATTATTTTTAATAAACAGCAAAAAAACAATGGCTGCACAGTGGTGAAGTTGGTAGCACTGTTGCCTCTCAGCAAGAAGGTCCTGGGTTTGATTCCTGGCCCTTGAATGGAGTTTGCATGTTCTCCCTGTGCATGCATGAGTTCTCTCTGGGTACTCTGGCTTCCTCCCACAGTCCAGAAACATGACTGTGAGGTTAACTGGTCTCTCTAAATTCTCCCTAAGTGTGTGTGTGTGTGCATGGTTGTTTGTCCTGTCTGTCTCTGTGTTGCCCTGCGACAGACTGGCGACCTGTCCAGGGAAACGTTAGCTGGAGATAGGCTAACGATTCGGGCGAAACAACAAGGGTGTACCAAAAATGGATGGATGGATGGATGGAACAAAAAACAACAAAAATGTGCCAATAAACCCCGTCTAGACTAACTCAGATTTTTAAAAGTTTCAAGACTGCTTGAAACTTTGCTCTCTGCTCTTTTGCTCTGAAAAGTGGAAACTTTTTAGAGCAACGTAAGAACTGTTTGTGATTTTGACAATTTGGTACAGATTACATTTTTCACACAGCCGATATAGCACCATATTGCTCAAATGTTTGTGAGTACAACATGCTGTGTTGCCAACCATAGTTAGCCAGGTCCCTAATTATGTCAATTAATGAATCTCACTGGTTTTCTAATTTTAGAACATGGTTAACTTATTTTTAAGTTATGTCAAGATTAAAATTACTTCAGTAGAAAAATGGAACACAGCTTTGGAGCCTCGACTCTTCAATCACTGTCATCCTTTTCAGTTTTCTCAAGTGCACTTTTATTTTGAAACGTTTATCATGAAGTAAAAATCAAATAGCTTGGACAAACCCTGTTTTTGGTTGTTGGTGGTTATTAGCTCTTCATCAGATGTGGAAATCAGTTCATATTTATCTAAAAATGAGCAGCAGACCAGCATTTCTTTAAAGAGAGCCTGATTTCTACCAATGATCGATGTACTAAATACTAGCTTAACTAAATGTTTATAACAAATCTTTTATGCTATATTGCGATTCAGAACAATTAGGATGTAAATGTTTTCATACAGATTTATATGAGAAACTGCAAAATGCTGTTTAAATTAAATGCATTTGTTTTATTTTTATTTAAATGTATTTTGTTTTATTTTGTGTGTTTTGTGCTAAAAACAGAAAAAACTTGCAAATAGAGAATTGATAGAACTACATAATTTGTAATAATCCACCTAGAATTAGCTATGAACACGATAAGAATAAGATTAAAGCTAGAGAAAAAGACTACTCGAAAGTATCTGAAAACTGATTAGCCATTTAACTGAATTAAAAATAAAACTAAAAGTTGTCCATCAACCACACTAACAAAGAACTCCAAAATGAAAACGCAACTGGGCGGCTGACGTGGAAATATTATTTGATGACTCACTCCTAAATAACTGCCATGTATAAAAGTTACGGAGGAGCATTTGAATGCATCATTCGAAGCAGCGGACTACGCGCTGGCGCTCCGGCGGAGGGGGCAGAACTTTTTAACAACACGCGTTAACGCAGCACTCAAATAGTTTGGGGATGCTCGACTGGAGACAAACATGAGTAGCGCAAGATGTTCACCAGTTACCCTTTAGTGGAGACTCCATCCTGGACTGTCTTAACAACTGTTTGCATTAAAGAAAGAAAAGTTTTCTTCAAGAATTAAGGGTGAGTTTCTCGTGCATTGGGATTCTGGACTTCTTCATATTTTAGAAAGTCAGGTATGAGCTCTCACTTTGATGAGGCGTTTTGCTTTTTTTCCTAAGTCTGCTCTTTGTTATTGCTTTTTATTGTAGTGGAATGATTTTGTGTTTGTCTTATGCTCTGTAGGAGTTTTTGTTCAAAACCAAAATCATGTTCACATCCTACATAAAGACTCTCAATGATATGGTATTTTCTACGGTAAGCGTACAGGTTCATGCACCACTGCATGTCTTTGCATTGCTAAGAGATGCATGGCTGCAGTAAACATGTCTCTGAATAACACTTATTTGACTTTAAATACCAAAGCTTGCACTCTTACTTTGGTGATAGACAGTTTTGCATGTGCTCAGTTACATGCAATTATTAGATTTTTAAAAAATGTATTTTATTATTAAGTTGTATCAATAGTTGCAACATTTTTGATATATTTGTAGGTGGATATTTTAGTAAGTCCTTTTTTGCTTTGGTCTGCTTTTCGCTATAGTCCGAGAACCCTGAGGAGCAGCCGAGTACTGGAGTCTTGGGCCGTATTGGCAGCTGGCTGTCTCCATGGAGGGGAAATTCTCCAAAGAGCTTGGATGGAAATGACTTCTCAGCCTCTGGTTTCACGCAGAGAAGAGACGGTGATCGCGAGAGTGAGGACTCTGTGAAAATCCAAGCAGAAGAGCGACAGTGGCAGGAGAGGGATATTAGTTCACTTGGCCTCTTTAAAGAGGTTTTCCCTTGTGAAGAGAGGGACGCCACGCAGTCTGCCCACAGAGACAACTCAGTGGTGTGCAGCACTGAGACAGGAGAGGGCGGTGCAAAGGAGGGGGAGCTTGGAGAGAGGTGGAAGCAGAGAACAGGGCAGGGCAAGGAGACAGAGGAGAACAGTAGTGCTCCTTCAGCAAGTGGGAATCCTGAGAGGAATGTCAGTCATCTGACGCATCCCTCGTCTTCGTCTGAACGGGGAGTGGCGTGGGACTTTGACCAGGCCCACACCCAGCCACACGCAGTGAGAAAAACACAGGCTCAGACAGGTAGGAAGCTCCATGTGTACCTGGAGGAGACTAGTGTGATTCAGTGTGGCCAGAACATCTGTGAGGGAGAGGAAGTTGTTTGCAAAACTGTTAAAAAGAGCTTGCAGATACTTCGGAAGCCAAAATCATCACAGAGTTTTGATCTAGCAGCCAGCTCAAGTTCAACAAACGCTGAGAAAAATGTGAGGCCAGCTGCCGGGGAACAAAGTTATTACAGTGTTTTAGGGAGAGTGTCGCTCAAAACACAGAAAGACTCGTGGTTAAAGACTGAGGCTGAGCAAACAGAGGCAGACGACATGGGCCGTAAAAACTCAAGCAAGAGGAGGGTCAGGAAAAATTCTCAAGGAGATGGAATCAAAAGCCCCACAGTAAAAAGCCCCACAGGCAAAAACCCCAGAAACACTCAAACCGCAGATGACTCTGCAGGTAACTCTGTAGACAGTCTGCAGGGCAAAAGTCCTAGCACTCAGCTGAAAGAAGCATCCACAGACTCCTCCTCCAAGCCAGCCCCCTCCTTACAGGTCTCACCTGAAGGAGGAGAAAGCACGTTCTCCTCCACAGATATGGTCAAGCAGTTGGACCAGTTCCAGAGCTCAATCTCAGTCTCTGCAGCCAGCCAGACGGCCGAGGTGGAAGTGGGAGCAGACATGGACGAGGATGAGAGCCTTTACAAAGTTCAGAGGAAGACCGAGACACCAGAGTCCAAACGCAGGAGTATTAAGGTTTCCAAAAGTGAAGTTAAGCTTTTTTCAAAAAATTTTCCTCTTAAACCAAAACAAAGCACTACAGCAAATCAGCGGGATTTCAGCAATACGCTAAAGGAGGTCACAGAAGAAGAAAAGCCCAAAACAGAGACTGACGCAAGGTAAGTTAAAACTTTTAAGTAACTAAAAGTTGCACAGTCCACATACAACACCAGTTGGTTGGAAGGTGAAGGGTTAACTATTCAAACTGACTTGCATACTCTTGTTAAATGTCACTTCCCAGACATTTACAGAGCAGGTAACTGGTGTGGGAGTTGATTCAGGTATATCCACAGAGAAACAAAGGTGTGAGTCATAATACAAAGTTCAGGCCTGAGCTTTAGGATTGGACTTGTAAAAGTGTATCTGAGATCTAAATTGAGGTCAGATAAATCTTTGGATGATTAGGAAATTCCCTCAAGATTAAATCATTACTTGTTCATAGAAAGTATGTGGTTTTAAGTAAGTTATCTTTAAGTGCTGCATTATTTTAAATATTTCAAATGTTTCCCTTTTGTTTTGCGCAGTGTTCCTGGCCCAAAGGCAGTTGCTCAAGAGCCCAAACCTATTGCTGGTCGGATTGCAGATAAAATCAGCCTGTTTGAGCAGAAAAAACAAGATGGGAGTGTCAACAAGACCTTCCAGACTCCAAGAAGTGCTGATGTCTCCCCATCCAGATCTGTCTCAGACAGCCTTAAAACTGACTTCCTTTTGTCTGAGCAGAGGTCAAAATCTGCAGAACGTTACAGCAGCCCCAGGTCGGGCATTGGGTCAGCTGGCAGTGAGAAGCCAATGACCATCAAGGAGCGAATGAGAAAATTTGCAGAACCATCAAAATCACAAATAAAACCAGCACTGACTCAAATGCCACCTGTAAAAGGAGCATCTATAAAATCTCATGCCTCTGTGACAGTTCCAGTATCAAAGTCGTCAGAACTTGACGTTCAAGATAAACTTGATACCAGAGAACCAATGCAAACTAAAGCAAAGTCAGAGATAACGTCAAATCAAAATGGACAGGATTTTTCTGCTGCAGGGATACCGATGCCCCCTCAAGAATTGCAACAAATAGACTCTAAAGCTAGCAAAACAGAAGCAGAGGATGCACATCAGGTCACACATTCAAGCACTATTGTAAAAGATGACCTAGGAGATTCTGCAGATATTACCAAAAACATAACACCAGAGCACAAAAGCCCAAGCAGAACTAGCTCCCGGTCTAAACGAAGACAAAATAAAGAAGCGGCTAGTCCTGTCAGCCCAAATGCACAAATACAACCAAAGGGTTCTGATGTAAAACAGGAGGAGGTGGAAAATACAGAGGAGATGTCCTCTACCCCCAAAAAACTTCCAAAATTGATGTCATCTCAAAAATTCCCTGGAGGCATTTCAGGAATACAGACTCTAACAGAAAATGAACAGGATGAGTTCAGAAATGAATCAAAGGAGGCTGATGTATCACCTGTCAACAGAGATGAACCTGATATTGCTAGCTGCAGCAGTGAAACAAAAGGGACTATTGACAAAAAGGCCAAAATTTTACCCAAACAGGAGGAAAAATCAGAAGAACAGAGCCTTACAGTTACACAAGACAGACAAGACTCCTCAGAGGACAGGAGTCAAATTTCTACCACCTCTCTATCAACACGTCCTTCAGCTAAACAGGTTCTTGAGACGCCACCTGCAGCAAATCGGGAGGTATCTGCTGAGCAGCCTAAATTAGATAAAGAATTATCAATGCAGCTCGACTCAACAAGTAAACAGGAAGAAGGCACAGCAGCTAAAGATGAAGCAGAACAAACCCAGCTTCCTCCTAGCACAGACACAGCGCTAATATATCAAGCTGAGACTGAATATGTGGAGAAATTAGAAATAATGAACAGTGGAAATCTACATCATACTGAGGAGAGAGACACAGAAAACACCCAGCAGCTTCTGCCTGGAGACAAAACCTCTGCAAAGGGGGATATTTCAGACAGTGGGCAAAGTATCTTAGGAAAGGAGCAAAGTTCTGAAAAATCAAAACAACCACAAACAACCTGTCAAATGTCAGACAATACCATTGGATCATCAGCCCTCCCTGATGATACACAAAAACCCAATGAGGCAGTGACTGTACCTCCAGAGAAAGCTGCTATTTGTACAATCACCCAGACTAATGAGGCTGTGAGTGCAACAGAGAGTGATAAAGAGCCACAGAAGGCAGAGTTGGTCACAAATGTGCCTCCTGAGTCACAAACAAAACTCTCAGAAAGCTCTGGAATACAAAGTGAGCTGGTGGCAGGAGTAGCCAAGCCCGATTCTGTATCTGTGGAAAAATCTGAGAATCCACTTGATGACTCATGTACACATGGAGCTAATAATGCTGAGCTGTCCGAGTCAGAACCTATTGCCAAAGCAGCCACACCAGATGAGGGAGTGAGTGCAAAAGGCACTAATGGCACTCTGTTGGTGGCACCTGCTCAGGTTGATGTGACATACAAGGAAAAGACAGATTCAACTGCTAAAAATTATTTTAGTATTTCTGACTATCAGTCTACATTAGGCAGAGGGCTAGGGGAAACTGTCAGGGAAAAAGAAACCCCTATGCCATCCATGCAAGAAAACTTGACAGAATTCAAGAAGCCCACTCTTATTCACACAAGCACGGAGAGCAGTATTGATGTCTGTTCACTTAAAGATGCAAAGAAAATAACTCGGAGCCCCACTGATAGCATCACACTTCACTTGACAGGTAATAAAACAGAAAATGCAGCAGAGAAAAAAATCACTCTCCCAGCAAACAAACTTTCACCTGTTGCTAATGGTGATATCTCCTCACATTCACAACTCGGCAAAGTCATAAAGGAGCCAGCGAAAGACACGTTGAGTCACACTCTAAAAGCTCCTCTGCCCCCAGAGGTTAATAAGCTGATCCCAGACCCAGTTCATCGTTCATCCATGAAGAAAGTGAATTTGCCAAGGGAGCTTAAGAAAGATAATTCCTTCCAACATCAAGACATACCATCCAGCTGGTTAGATGTAGATGTTCCCAAGCACAAGCTGAAAGTCCCAGAGGCAAAATTGACCTCCTCTGGAAGTGAGAGCAACCTGTTGGACACTTCTGGTGAGCTGGATGATGATGATTTTGTTGAGAAAATTAAGAAGCTCTGCACCCCTTTCTCCCTCCCACCTCGTAAGCACAACCACCTTCGGATCCCCCAGCCTCCCTTTGCGATGCCAGCCATTAGGGAAGACCGCTTTGAGAAGTCATTTGACCCTGAGGAATTCACATTTGGCTTGAGGAAGAAGACTCAGCTCACATTAGAAACAACTCCAAGCCTTTTAGCCAAGCTCCAGAGCGCAGACTCAAAATCTGGCCTGATACCCGCCAGGGCGAGTTTTGCTGACAGGAGCCTGCTGCTTGGTGGCCTTGATTCTCACTCTCACCTCAGGGACAAGGATGCTGGCAAGGGCGAAGTAGAAGGAAAGGAAGAAAAAGATCAAATAAAAGTTAAGTCTCGCTTGGAGAGGAGCTCGGTTCTCAGCAGTCTCACTTCCTCTGTCTTAAGAGGTAAGCGGAATGGTTCTCAGTCTCAGGCTGAAGGCACCGGCTCAGACAGCGTGTTGCCTAGCGAACCCCACAAGCTCAGTCCTCTAACTTCACCCCAGCTGGCCCCTCCAAGCCTGAGAGACTCAACTCCAGTCAAACAAACAGCAGCCAAGCAGAATGAAGAGGGAACCCGGACTGCAGAGACTGTGGTCTGTGACTCAAGTCCTCCATTTCCTGCTTTTAACGACATCAAGCTGCCTGACTATTTAGAGAAGCACCACCCACAGGATCAAGCGAAAGCAGTGCCCGGAGTACTAGGACTGGACCAAGTCAAACCTGAGGTTAGTTTCAGTCTGAATGAAAATTATTCTAATGTCACTGTTGTCGAAGCTAAACTAAAATAGTGACGCAACGGTATAAGCTGAAACGGGAAAGTTCAGTGTATCGTGTGAGTAGAAAGTCATCTGTGAACATGTGAATGAGCAGTGAGACAAAGAATCAGCCAAAAGCATATCATTTTATGTCCTAGCAAACAGGGAAAATGGCATCTCTGCTTTCTGGAGGAAAGGCTGAGGAAGTTACAAAACCTGGTCTGGTGCTTCCTGACTCTGCAGTTCCAAGTTTTCCTGGGATTCCTCCAACTGCACACCCTCATCATTTTTCCAAAGAGCCTTTGTCCCAACCACACGAGGCTCTCAGAAATACCGTAAGTACATCACAAGCATGCTGCTGCAGGATGCTTTGTTGTGTTGTGCAACAGATTCATTCTCTACAGTTAGAAGTATCAAGTTTCAGTTGTTGGCACAGTGAGCTAGATACTGTTTTTACTACAATTTCCATAAAGCTGCTGCTCCTGTGGCTTTTATGGAAACAAACAACAACATTGTATGTGTTATTTATAGGAGAGCTTTTACTTCTATTCTTTTACTCTGCTTTGTACCACTTTCTCCTGTATCCCATTTGTTTTTATAAATAAAGGATCTTTTCTTCAACAATGAGGATTTTAGTAATCCATTAAGGCTGAAACCACTTTCACTGCACATACAGCAGAAGTTTCTTTACAGTTACTAGTGTAAATCTACAGTAAAAGCCTATAGGTAAATCAATAAAGCAAAGCATTTGTAAACATATTTTAGCAATTTTTATAAGAGATTAATCAACCTCCAGGTCTGTCATGGAAATTTTTTCCCCAGTGCATCTTTCCCCATCCTTATCTGAATTTTCAGTTAAGTGCATCAGAGAACCTACTGTTTGTTGAGGTATAGTTTCATATTGAGATATTAAAATTTGGGTTATTAGATTTCAGATTCCCAGCCAATTAGAAAGACAAGAACTTTAGCTAGCTATACTTGTCTTGAGTTTATTTTTGGATTAGACTCTAGGTTTTCTCCTGGAAAGAACAATATAATTTTGTTGTAATTACACATGAATCCATGCAAAATGTTATGTTCAGGATGACAGAGACTTGTTGTGGGTAATTGTTGAATCACACAGCTAAACATTTAGGCATGTTTGTGCATTTGTTTGCAAATCTGAGCAGTGGGTTATTATAGAATTATGGTCCACAAAGTTATCCAGTCTGGTCTTGTTGGTTGGAATTTCACATTTCTAAAGCATTCATTGCATGCATTACTCGTTTTTTTTTGTCAAATTTGCCCAGAATTGTGCTGTTTCAGTATGAAATCAGAGCTGTGTACTCAAAAAAGACTATAAATAATCTGTAGAGGTCAGGTCAACCTGCAGACACAGAGCAGCTGCACAAGGTTACATTAAAAGCTAATTCAGAGAGGTGGCAGCCAGAGCACCAAAGAACACGCAAATTTTAGTGCAACCTTTGCAAATATTTATTGAGTTTTTTGGAGATCATCTGCTTGGGGAAAAAAGGACCATTTCCTCCTTTAGTGTGAGTGTTTATCACGCAGCAAACAGCAGGAGGCCTCGGTGAAGGTCTCCAGACTGACCTAATTGGCAACATGAACCAAGTTGGTGCACCTGTTCTTCAAAAACCGTTGCCTATTTCCACCATAAAAGACCGATCAGTTAGTGAGTGTTGTTAAATCTGCTTACCTTTTAGTGACTTTTAGTATCCCACTACATCCCGATTCCAGAAGAAAATCCAGTAAAACCCCCAACATACCATACTGAATTTAGAATAATCAAACACGATGACGATGTAGAAACAGTAGTGATAGTTTGTGGCTCATTTTAAACGATAAAAGACGAAACAAAAAGAAAACGTGTTTGATAAAAGGGAGCAGCCGCTCTATTTGCAGTTCTGTTTTTTCGTAGTTAACATTTTTAACTGAATAAACATAACCACATATGATAAACGTATATAATAATGACCTTTACATATAGTAAT